>JADRCD010206601.1:0-64185 GCA_019843815.1 Montemys delectorum
CATCACCCTCACTGGGCTAGTTCCTTCCATGTCAATGAAGAAAATGCCCCACAGGTTTTCTATAGGCCAATCTCATGGAAACATTTTCTCATTTGAGGTTCGACCCTTTCAGATGACTCCAGCTTGGGTCTAGTTGACAAATAATTAACTAGAAAAAAAAAAGATTCCTTGTCAACTAGAACACAAACATATCACTATTCAACTACAATCTTTACTTTCTCTTTTGTACCCAAGATGGCATATTAATATTCATATCATCTTACAAAACATTTCACCTTTTAGAAGTCCCACAGTCTTTAAAATGTCTAACACTTTATAACTATCCCTTGGTCCAGGCCTAGAAGTTTCTAGCCTCCATACATTTTAATCTTCTGCAAACCCTTACCTTGAAGGCTTCAGCTTCCAGTCTCCATCTGCTAATCTAGGCCTACAATGTTTTCAGCCCCCAAGACCTACTTCTGAATAAACTCACTCTTTCTAGATTTTTTTTAACTCTGGCTGGCTGGTTCAACTCATCTTTCTGGCTCAAATTCTTCTCCAAGTGAGTGATTCAAACTGCCTTATCTCTGCTTCTGACTGAAATGTTCTGCTTGGAAAAACTGCTTTTGAACTCCATAAACTCAATTGCAATGACTGAAAGGAACTGCATGAACTCAACTCTATCTCTCTCCCTGAATTGCTGTTAAGTAGCCTCTCTTTCCAGTCAGGATTCGTGAAAGTAGGGCATATACTATTTCAGACTCATTCTATCAATCTTACTCTGATTTGTCACTTTGTCTTCCCTTCAATTAGACAGCATTATTTGGGATTAAATGGGTATGCTAAAGGCATGTCTATATTCCAGCAGGATCACACAGACCTGGACTTTGGATGTGATATCTTGCCAGCATAGCCATGTTGCTGGAGTAAAATCCCTCCACAAGCAAAAAATAAAATAAAATAATCAGAAAGTCTGAAAGCCTGACTAATCTGCAATGGGGCACTATGTCAAGATCCAAAATAGCACTGTGAACAGCTTGCCTCTTACAGATTCTTAATTTATTGCTGTCAAACTCTTCATGTGAAATAATCTCATCACCTAAAATAAAGGGCTGCTTTGGAAGGAGAGATTTTGCATTGCAGTGATTATCATCACTGGGTAAAATGTCAGGCTAAGTGCACACAGCCAGAACTGTCTCATTTCCATGCCTTAACTTTAAATGCATACACATTGAGAGATTGTTTTAATCAGTATGAACTGATTTTTATAACTTCCCAATTTAATGTCTCTTTGTTTTACCTCCATATGAAAAGACAACTGGTTTCCTCCTCTGCAGTAGCAGGTGAGGTGATGGTATTGATGACAAGGTGTTGCTGTCAGGGAGAAAGATCACCTTCTGCTTTAGGAGCTCAAGCTGCCAATCTGGGTCTATTCTGCTCACCTGTGCTTAGAGCAGGCTGGGCAGAGGAACCAAACACTCACAACCTTCACACTTCTCGTTATTATTTCATTATTTCACCCAAAATCCCCAAGAGAAAGAACATTTACTCTCGAGAGAAAAAGTGACTTAGATGTTATGTTTTTACAAAGTCATTTTACAAGATTTGGATATAGAACACAGAAAAGAATTTGTGGTCTCTTAAGGCATTTCCCATCGCTATTGCGAGGTAAACTGCTATTATTAACTGGATTACAAGATACAAATCTCACAATGACAAATCACCCTCCTTTTGAGAAAGACAGCCCGATATCTTGATGATGCTTTCCTCTAGAAACTGCTCATACTAACATGTAATTAGAGATTTTCTAGCTGCAGAACTCAGTGCTTAGCTCTGCTGCATACTTATTTATAAAGTATAGCTAGATTTCCTAACTTCCATATTTCAATTAATGAATCCATATCTTGCAATATTTTCACAAACCTGGTTTACCTATCATCTAATAACAAGTCCTGAATATTTTAACCCAATATTTACCAAACAAATTGCATACTAAATCCATAGCACTCATTAGTGAAAACTTTAAAAACTAATGAATGTTCTAAGTCTTCATAATATTGAAAATCCATAGCACTCATTAGCAAAAACTTTAAAAACTAATTAATGTTCTAAGTCTTCATACTATTGAAAATATTTTTTTGTTACTGTGGTTTTAGACATTTTTGAAGGTGAGAACTGGTCACTAAACTGACATGCTTGAACACTGAGGGCATGTAAGGGCTAAACCACTGTTCTCTATCACTAACCCTAATACACTGGAGGATTTAAGATTTCAGAAAGCTATGAATATTTGCATACTAATGCATCCTAAATTAGCATAGCATTTTATTTCAAAATATTCTTGTTATCATGTAAGACTTTTGCTTAGATTAGGAATGAAGGGTGCTGATGTTCTTTTTATAGTAGTGCTGTGGGCAGGTCTCTCAGAATCTCTGTTCTTCATTATACTTCCCCATCATAATCCCTGGGTCTGTGAAGATGTTATATGGCACTACACAGTTAGATTACCATTGTACATGCCATATTTGATGTCTTTAAATAAGGTGACAGATTATTCTCCTTGGGTTATGAGTTCATAAAAGGAACTAATCCCTTCCTGGCAAGACAGATTAAAAATAGCATAAGGATGCAAGTAAAATACCTCATCTGGAGAGTATCATCCTGAGTGAGGTAACCCAATCACAAAAGAACACATGTGGTATGCACTCATCAATAAATGTATATTAGCTCAGATGCTCAGAATACCCAAGATACAATCCACAAACCACATGAAACTCGAGAAGAAGGAAGACCAAAGTGTAGATACTTCAGTCCTTCTAAGAAAGGGAACAAAATACCCATGGAATGAGTTACAGAAACAAACTGTAGAGCAGAGACTGAAAGAAGGACAATCCAGAGACTGCCCCACCTGGGGATCCATTCCATATATAATCACCAAACACAGACACTATTGTGAATGCCAACAAGTGCTTGCTGACAGGAGCCTGATATAGCTGTCTCCTGAGAGGCTTTGCTAGTGCCTGACAAATACCGAAGTAGATGCTCACTTCCATCCATTAGACTGAGCACAAGGGTCCCCAATGAAGGAGCTAGAGAAAGGACCCATGTAGCTGAAGGGTTTACAGCTCCTTAGGAGAACAACAATATGAACTAACTAGTACCCTCAGAGCTCCCAGGGACTAAACCACCAACCAAAGAGCACACATGATGGGACTCATGGCTCCAGCTGCATATGCGGCAGAAGATGGCCTAGTCAGTCATCAATGGGAGGAGAGGCCCTTGGTCCTGTAAAGACTCTATGTCCCAATGTAGGGGAATGTCAGGGCCAGGAAGTGGGAAAGGTTGGGTTAGTGGGCAGTGGGAGAGTGAAGGGAATAGGGAGTTTTTCAGAGAGAAAACCAGGAAAGGTGAGAACATTTGAAATGTAAATAAAGAAAATGTCTAATAAAAATAGAGTCATAGGTCTTTATTGAAAATATATATTGTAAGAAAAAATTTGTAAAATTAAATTTAAAATGTTAGTTAAGAGGCTGACAAGGTGGATCAGTGCGTAAAGGAGCTTGTAGCCTGGCCTGATGAAATGAGTTTGATCACTGAGCTTACAAAGTACCTACTTCTGCAAGTTCCCTTTGAACTCTACATGTGCTGAGGCACGTTTGTGGTGCACATGCACAGAGACATACTTGAACACTGTCTTAGTCGGGGTTTCTATTCCTGCACAAACATCATGACCAAGAAGCAAGTCGAGGAGGAAAGGGTTTATTTAGCTTACTTCCACATTGCTGTTTATCACCTGAGGAAGTCAGGACTGGAACTCAAGCAGATCAGGAAGCAGGAGCTGATGCAGAGGCCATGGAGGGATGTTCCTTGCTGGCTTGCTTCCTCTGGCTTGCTCAGACTGCTTTCTTATAGTACCCAAGACTTTCAGCCCAGGGATGGCACCACCCACAAGGGGCCCTATCCCCTTGATCACTAATTGAGAAAGTGCTCCACAGCTAGATCTCATGGAGGCACTTCCCCAACTGAAGCTCCCTTCTCTGTGATAACTCCAGCCTGTGTCAAGTTGACACATGAAACCAGCCAGTACAAACACACACTAAATAAATAAATAAATAAATAAATAAATAAATGTACTACAAATATATAATTTATGAATTTTTAGTTTCCCAAATATTTTGTCTTCCCTTTTACTTTTCCCTAAATACATTTTTATTTTATTTTTGAGATTTCAGTATAATTACAACATTTCCCCCTTTCTTTTCTCCTCATAAACACTCCCATATATCACTTCTTTGCTCTCTTTCAAATTCATTCTTTTCACTAATTGTTATTACATGCATATATATACATATAATATATTCTATTTTGACATTTTATTTGTTTATTTATTTATTTATTTATTTATTTATTTATTTATTTAAAACTCCAGATTTCATTCCCCTCCCAGCCCACCCTCTGACTGTTCAACATCCCATACCTCCTCCCTGTCCCCCTCCAATTCCACCCTCCACCCTACCAGACTTGTAAACTCCTAGTCTCTTGAGGGTTGGGTGTATCTTCTCTGACTAAACCCCAGACCAGGCAGTCCTCTGCTGTATGTGTGTTGGGGCCTCATATCAGCTGGTGTATGCTGCCTGCTTGGTGGTCCAGTGTCTGAGAGATCTTGGGGGTCCAGGTTAATTGAGACTGCTGTTCCTCCTACAGTGTTGCCCTCCTCCTCATCTTCTTCCAGCTTTCCTCTAATTCAGCCACTAGGGGTCAGCAGCTTCTGTCCATTGGCTGGGTGCAAATATCTGCATCTGACTTTCAGTTACTTGTTGGGTCTTTTGGAGGGCAGTCATGATAACCTGCTAACTCGTGTAATGTTACCGACATGTATGTTTGCATGTATGTTGTCAGGGATGACTATTTGGTGTTAGATGACCCAAATACATTTTAAGTTATTTCTATTCTCCTCTGGCCCGTTTTCCCCCGATGTCTCTTTTTCTTCTTGTCTGCTTTCTCTGACATCTACCCTTACATTTTGAATCTTATTCTTAGGCATTCAAGCATCCTATCTATAGTAATAAGTGAAAGCTTAATAGGATAAAAGACAATCTACTGAAGTCTGTTTTCCTCCTTCTCATAAACAAGGAGGTGAATGATATGTGCTCATTGTCTATGATCTGCTCTTACTAATCTATGTGATCATCTACTCCTTGCTAGGATAGAGTGTATATCTATCTTAGAAAAAACATTCTTATTGCTTTTCCCAAAGGCCTCCAAATTCACCAATGATCAGGACTGTTTCTGGTCTTGGATTTCTCCTCAGCATGTTTTCCTATGGCCAGATCTTCCGGGATCCTCCTGAGCTTACTTATGATGATTTCACATGTCTGATTTCCTCTCCTGCCATTTTTTTTTTTTTTTTTTTAGGATTATCTCCTTTACAAAAAAATCTCATTATCCATACTGCCTTTTTTCCAGACCATGTTTCATACGGTCATTGAAATGTTTGATACTATCATTAAAATATGTTTCTTATTATTTTAAAGCCTAGAGAGAGCATTTATTTTCAAGTTATAATCTTCATTTCTTACATAGACTTCTATCATCTCTATTCGTATTTTTCAGAATCACAATTACTAAGTTTCCCTTCTTTATACTCTCTTCAAAAAGCTAGTCATTTCTCACACAATAATCAGGTTTTTTGCTGCTTCTTTCTTTGGGTGGAATTCTGCCTCTGTCTCTCTCAGATGGACTCTGAGACCATTAATCTAGGTTGCTAATTTGATGAGATTTGGAATGAGCTAAGACAGTCACTGCTGAGTGAGTCTGTGAGAGTATATCCTGGAAACATAGCTGAGGGGCCCATCTTGCAGTGTGGGAAGCACCTTTTGGTGGTTGTTCAGATATGGAGAGGTCTAAGGAAAATTAACGCTGCCTTCAGCTACTGTAGCCCCTTGCAAATGAGTCTGCTCTGTATTGTTGCTGCTGTAGTCATTTAATGATAGGAGAAGGCTTATGCTTTCCAATATGGACCGAGGACTGCTGGTTCTCCAGCTATCTATCTTCTAGTCCTGCACAGCCAGGTTGTGGCAGCTGACTGTGCAGCCTCCCCAGTTTGCAAATATCCACCATTGGACTAACTGTTGTTTAAGCCAATCTAATAAATACATTTTATAATATGCACTTACTCCAATTCTTTTCTTTTTCTACGGAATCTGACTAATAGATCCCTTTGCAGTCAAGTAATTTTCTTTCATTGCATACAGAGTAGAGAGTCACATTCCTTACATGACATTGCCTTGTTTGAATTATTATGTGGGTTTGAACACATCACAATGAAATCCATTATGTGTTAATATCGACTAACACAATTTAAAAGGTCTCTCTCTGTACTCAGCCTCCTTCCTTTCTTCTCCAACCCACCAATTCTCTCCTCTCTTGGAAATAAAACCAGTGATATCCAGATCAAAATTAAAGAGAGATTTTTAGAGAGAAAAAATGTAAAGCATCCATCTCAGCTTTAACATTTTAATAGAAATCTGGAGGAATGTGTCCCCCCTTATCTTTTCCATCATCATCAACAACAAAACATTTATTTTAGCATAGGAATACTGTAGAGGAAAGAGGAAATAAGACTAAAGTTACAATAGATACAATGTAAAGAGTTATCAGGTCTTCTGAGTAGTTAGTCTGAATTCACCTACTGACCTAGCTTCCCCAGCTCCTTACTGTGTGAACTAAATCCTAAGAAATTGGAGGTGAGTATGGAAACCTATAATTACGCAATCTAGAATGCAATACCCTGTGTCTAGGAGAAGCAGAAATCAGAGGGCTCTGTCATGCTGTGTGCCAGCCTAAATAAAAGGAGACCGCAAAAATGAAGAGACATCCTTTAAGAGTGGAACATTACTGTGTTTGAAATATAGTGTGAAAGATTTTTCTTTATAGCAGTTCAGAGGGACAAGGAAGAAGTCTCAAGTGAAGACCCTGTAGGGTAGAAAGAAACCGTGGTCATGTCTGTTATGGTACCCAGTGTGTATGTCTGCTCTCTGCAGAGGTAGTAAGTTCAGCATACATACTGGTTGTGTCTACTTTAAAAATTGAGTTCCATCGGCTTGTTTGTTCAATTATTTAGAAATTGAATACATAGGTGAAGGTATGTGAGCATGATGACTTACCATTTGTCACCAATACTCAATAGACTCTGCATAAACTGTTAGGACGTATACATGCTAACCTGTGTGAAGTCGATATGACAAGGAAATTGAGTGATAAAAACTTTCTGTGATATGCTTTTTTCAATGAATGCTTTCTGTATGATTAGTAGTTGGGGATAGGGATATTCTAAGTTAATGGTCTCAGAAAAATTAAGGAAAAAATAAAAGTTGAAATCAGAGTTTCACTTTTCCTGCTCTATGTCATTTGGCAAAGTACAAATATGTTTTAACTCATTGTTAACTCTTCGTGTTTCTGTTATTTTGTATTAGTATTAATTTGCTAGCTATTAAAAGAATTTTAATAAATACAAATACGTTTAGTTATTTAGGAACATACTGAATACTCCCTAATATGTGTTACTCTGGTCTCCAAGAACACCTGTGCTCACGTGTACATACTCAACCACTACATACTAATAATTAAAAACTGATAAAACTGATGTTTACAAAACAAATTAAATCATAGAATTTTCAACTAAAATCAGCAAAGTGGAAATTTTAGCATCACAGGACTATGAAAAGTGTGTTCTTATTTTCCATGTTTTCTTTTTCAGAAAGAAAACTAAAGGGAAAAAATGGTCCTTTAAAAAGCTTCCTATAAAATCACAAAAGAAAGGACGGTAAAGGCCAGTATCTATACTTCTAGCACCCTAACTTCCATTTCAGCAGTTTTGCAAACACTTTCCTGATATTTTAGCTTTCCTGATGCATAGTTTCCTACTAGGAATGGTCATAATCATTATGTATTCAGTTTTCAAAACTGCAAAATTAGCCATACCCTTTGTAAAATATTTAAAATGTATAGAAATATGTAGAGGAAGAAGTAAATGCATACTTAAATGGGATGGTGCATTTGTATTTATTTTACACTTGGGAAAATGATATTTTATAAAGTTCTATGCAATAGACCATATAAGAACATGACTAATAATATTTATTCCAGAACATTCGACCACAGAACTGATAATAGAAAAATATTTACCTCCTTCTCCAACATCAAGCCTTCTGCTCTCAGGTTCTTTTCAAATGTGTTTCTTTTATCATATTGTATATTTGTTTTTCGATAAACCAGGATGTAATCGATTCGCTTTTTGCCATCTTTGAATAAGAGTCCACTAGATGCTATGTAATTCATGTCATTCTGTGGAAAAAATGAACATTGATTATTAGTGTAAGTTAGATAATCACTCATGTTGGTTATAAGCTGTAGTAAACCAAACCAGGAAGACCTGTGTTTCATACTCCTACTGAGATGTAGGAAAGATAGTTCAAGCTAGTCTGCAATCTATGATAGGATACAGGATATCAAGTTTGTAATTTGATGGCTGATCTCTGAGTTGGTCTACGTTTTATTCAATAAGTCTCTGTCGAAAAAAAACCCCAGCAATAATATCTTTTATATTGACTAAACAATGTCCAGATGTAATTATTTTCATGTTATCATGCTCATTCACAACTGACATTTCAAAGATAAAGACACTATGCCTGAAAGAAATGAAACCAACATAATACCATGTGTTGTTTAAAACTTACACAAATCACTGTTTTTCTGAACCTTTGTTCAATAATGCTGAGACCAAACAATAATTCCTGAACTGCAAGCCTAGGGAAATGTTTACTCTTAGGCTATGACTGCAAAGTGATGGAAATAGCTCTCATTAAATCTCAAAGCTAGCTAATCAAGACTGGCTGAAGATGCTGAGGAGGCGGCTCAGTGTGCAAAACTGCTTGCTGAGCACCCCTCAGGAATTGAGTGTGGATCTTCAGAATTCATGTACAAGCCAGACACAAAAATGTGTTCCTCAGTGACTGATCCCAACACGCCTCAATGTGGAAATGGAAGGAGGAGATCGGAGAGTTTTCTAACTTTCTGGCAAATGCACAGCAAAGACAAAGAAAGTCTTTTTCAAACAAGGTGGAAACATCAGGACTGAAGTTTGTCCTTTACCTTGTTCACTGTAGTACGCATGTGCACTCCTTATACCTACCCACAAAACAGTTTGAAGCATCTCACGCTGCTGTTGTTATTATCTGAAGCTATTTTTATAAACTGGCAGATTTCCAGCTAGATATCTTCCTTCCAGGATTCGTCTTAAAATATCTTAACCAGCTGCACTGAGCAGCTTGCTGTCCCCACCTCCACCCCCACCCCGAGGCTCCATTGTCCAGCTGCCCTGAGTTGGATGCTGCGCCACCCACTCCATTATCTGTTCTCCACTCCACCAGCCTTCACCAGACTTGTTGTACCAGGAACATCCACATTACATCACTTCCCACCACAATCCCTTGCCAACGAAGTCCCCTGCAATATACCCAGCTGCCCTTAGACACTCAATGCCCCCTGAATAACATTGTCCAGCTCAAGGCTGCCTGCCTAATACCTGCCGCACCAGAAACATGCAGGTTAGTCCTACCTTCTTGAGACATGCTACACCAGGATCATTCAGGATCAACCAAATGGCTAAAGGCCATCATAAAAACACAATCAATAAGAGCCAGGGCAATAAGACACCTGTAGTAGCTTTCCTACTACAGCCAGCCCTGGATATCCTAACACAACCATTGCATAAGGAAATGGCCTTAAATCTAATCATATAAAGATTTACTGAGTACAAAAAGACTCTCAGCAACAAAGTTAGACATTACCTCAGAGTAAAGGGTTGGAAAGAAGTTTTCCAAGAAAATAAACCTAGGTGGCAGGCTGGAGTAATTCTAATATGTTAGAAAATACACCTTCAACCAAAATTAATAAAAAAGCCATTGGGAAGAACACTTCATACTAATCAAAGGAAAAATTCACGAAGATGATGTCTCAATTCTGAAAATCTATGCCAGAAATACAAGGACAATTATTTGTAAAAGAAACATTACTAAAGCTTAAATTGCACATCAAACCGCACACATTAATACTGGAAGACTTCAACACACCTTTCTTACCAATAGATAGGTCAAGACAGATACTAAACAGTGAAATAATGAAACTAATAGAGGTTATGAATCAAATGGAGCAAACAGATATCTACAGAACATTTACCCTAATATAAAAAAAAATTTTTTTCTCAGCAACACATGGAACCGTCTCCAAAATTGACCATAAAGTCAATGGCCACAAAACAAGCCTCAACAAATAGAAGAAACTTGAATTAACTTCTTGTATCTTATCAGACTACCATGGTTAAAGCTGAGGTCAACAACAACAAAACAACAGAAAACCTATAAACTCAGAGAAACTGAATCTACACAATGGCCACTGAGTCAGGAAAGAAAGTATGAAAGAAATTACAACTTTTTGTAATTCAATGAAAATGAATGCACAACATACCCAAATTTATGGGACACAATGAAGGCAGTGTAAAGAGAAAAGTTCATAACACTAAGGGCCTTCATAAAGGACCAAACAGATATCTACAGAACATTTTACCCTAATACAAAATATTCCTTGCTAAAACCATCTGACCCTGGGCTTTTCTGGTTGGAGACTTTTAATAACTGCTTCTACTTATATAGGTGTTGTTAGTTTGGCTAAGGATTTGTCTATTTTGTTATTTTCTCAAAGAACCAGTTCTTGGTTTTGTTAATTCTTTGTATTGTTCTCTAATTTCAGCCCTGAGTTTGATATTTACTGTGATCTACTATCTTGTAGTGTTTACTTCTTAGTGTTCTAGAACATTCAAGTGTATTGTTAAGTTACTAGTATAACATATCCCATTTTTTCTAGATAGATACCACTTCCCAAAATTAAATCAAGATAAAATAGACTGTTTAAATAGTTCTACAACACCTATATAAGTAGAAGCAGTTATTAAAATTATCCAAAAAGCCCAGGGCCAGATGGTTTTAGCAAGGAATTCTAGCAGGCCTTTAAAGAAGAGTTAATACCAATACCTGTCAAACTATTCCACAAAATAGAAGCAGAGAAACATGACCAAACTCATTCTATGAGGCCACAGTCACAATGATACCTAAACTACACAAAAAATTAACAAAGAAAGAGAATTTCAGACCAATATTCTTTATGAACATTGACACAAAAATACTCAATAAAGTACTTGAAAATGGAAACCAAGAACACATGTAAACCATCATCAGCCATGATCAAGTAGGTTTCATTCTAGGGATACAGGGGTGACTCAATATATGAAAATATACCAATGTAATCTATCCTATAAGAAATTTTAAAGAAGAAATTCATATGATCATCTCATTAAACACTGAAAAACTCTTTGACAAAATTTATCACCCCTTCATGTTAAAAGTCTTGGAGAGATCAGTGACACTAAACACAACCAATACAATATATAGCAAGACAATAGCCAACATCAAATTAGATGGAGAGAAACTTAAACCACTTCCACTAAAATAAGGGACAAGGGAAGTCTTTTCACAGTAGATGGGGCTTTGGGAGTCTTGTGGAAAAGTGTCAGGAAGGATTAAGGAAGCTAGAGGACTCAAGGGCACCACAAGAAGACCTACAGAGTCAACTAACCTGGGCTCATGGAGGTCCACAGAGACTGAGTCATCAACCAAAGAGAAGGCAGGGGCTGGATGTAGGCCCACTACACAGATATAGCAGATGTACAGCTCATTCTTCATGAGAGTTCCTTAACAATTAGAGTGGAGGTGGAGTGAGGGGGCTGTCTCTGACTCTATTGCTTGCCTTTGAATCCCTTTACCATAGTTGGGGTATCTTCTCTGGTCTCAGTGGAAGAGGATGCATTTAGTCCTGCTTCAACTTGATGTACCAGGGTGGATTGCTACCCATGGGGGACCTCCCCTTCTCTAAGGGAAAGGGGATGGGGGAATGAAGGAATGGAGGAATGGGGAAGGGGATATAAGGGTGGGATTGGTAGGAGAGGAGAGGGGAGTCTGTGATCAGGGTGTTAAGTGAATAAATTAATTAATAAGGAAAAACATGTTTTAACCAATGCCCTATAATGACCTGACAACACCTCTACACCATCCCCTTCTTAAAATACTATAAGACCATGTAGTTTGTTCCATGATCTTCTTTTTTATGACTTTTATTATTTAAAGCAATTTCTTATATTTAAATGTTTTGATTATATTCTTCTCCTTCCCTAAATTATTCCATGACCTCTCTCCATCCCTACCTACCCAGCTTTAAGTTCTTTCTCAAAAACCAACCAAACCTAATACAATAAGAACCCCTCAGCAGTTCCTTCCCCTTCAAAGTACCCCAAAACAAAATACCTCAACAAATTTAATCAAATAAAAGGACACAAAAAGCTATGATGTCCAATTATATCTTGGTCAACTAATCCTGAACCTGAGTCCTGTCTGGAGTAGTTAATATACTCAATGTTAACTGGAGATAAATAGCCTCTCTCCCAGAAGTTATAAATGGCAGTTCAGTTGTTAACCTTTACCCTGGTAGGCAATTTTTCATTCATTCATTCATTCATTCATTCATCCTAATTTCAATTATTCAATTTTGTAAAAAGCAAATAACAAAATAAAATGTAATAAGATGAAACAAAATCTATTCAACATTGGACAAGACATAAATTGCTTCAACAGAATTAGATTTACCATTAAGGAAATTTTCCTGATGACTTATTACCATTATGTACCATTCTAATGCCCAAGATCACACAGAAAATCAAGGCCCTGACCTAGGCCCACATTCTCAGCTAATACTCAGCTGTCCTCTGTTCTCTACTTCCTTCCCAACTATTTGTATGACTATGTTAACTTCTTATTCTATGTTACTAGATAGGTATTCTTGCGATTCAAACAAACTGCATGACATCTGGGAGCTAGCATAATTTTAGACAAAGGCATATCTGATTATGACGCAGGTACAGCTTCAGAAATCCCAGGACTCAAGAAAGTGGTGTTCATGGAACTAAAGAGCAAGATGTTGTTCAAATAAAGGAAGCAAAAGGAAGTGAACAAGAATGTCACACCAAATCAGGTTTTCTTTTTCAGGAGTCCTGGTATATTCTGCTACTAGAGACCCCAAACTCAAGGACAAGAATGTGTGGTGCATAGACTTTTTTAATGAATAGAAAATTAACAAGATTTCTAGGAATGTTTTATTAAGTAGTTTAACAGGACTATGATGATTGGTTTTAATGTCAACTTGTAACAAATTAGAATCCCCTGTGTTGGAACACTCAGCTGAAGAGCTCTGATTTCCTTCACTGATGTTAAAAGAGCTACCACAAATCTGAGGGGACACTATTTTGTAGCAGAGCAGTAAAAACAAAAACAAAAAAATCATGGCAGGCAGAAGGGAGGTCATTTGATGTTACTTGATTAGCCTCCACCTTGCTGACTCCTTTGCTGATACTAGAGTTAGTGTTTGGGGGCCTCCTCCATTGCCAAATGAACATCAGTGCCAGGTTTTCTGCACCAGATTGTTAACTACTGGAGCACCAAGGCCAGAGCAATTCTCAGGTCCTCAGCTTCACAGGTCTGACACGGATGCTGTGATTATTTTGATTTAATAGATTTTTATAAGATGTGTTTGTGTCTGTGTGTTTGTGTTCATGCTTATTTATTCATTCTTTTTTTTTTCTGTTCTTCTAGATGATCCTATCTGATATTAAAAACTAGGTCACCAACACTAGCAACAAAACAAAGCCTTACATAATAGTGACAATAATAGCTATCCCTGATTTACTTTGGACCAAACATTTACTAACTGGTTTAACGGTTGTTTAATTTAATCCCACACAGCCTTTTAGGTGCATCTTGATATGAAAACACAAAAGCTCAGCTGATGTCCAGATACTCGAAAATGGAAACTGTTAAACCAGTAGGACCACCTACTTAAGCATCTTATTTGTGGTCCTAACAACTATGTTCAACAAAATCTGTTCCTCCCTTTTTATCATTTGTACGATTTTTCACTCAGTATGTAATTTTAATAACATTTTGATTAAATTGTTGTAGCAGCCTGACTTACCTACTTTGCTCCCCTCTCTTCCAATCTTAATATGAAGAGTGAAGTACTGAGTGATCCCGGCACTATGGATGAGGTCACATGACTCCTTTCTTTCAGATCCTCCAGAGGTTATCTATGGTGATCCCACTTTCTATAATATTATTTTCCATAACACCTGATAACTTCTATTATTGTGCTGCATTATTTATATTGTTGCTGACTGTATTATGGTTGTGGAATTAGAATTTTACAAAGGTAAGTGGTCTAGTTTGCCCTTTTCTTTCTGTGCTTCAAGAGTGACTAAAAGTAGCTTTCAGGAGAAAGATTTTATTTGGTTTACAGGTTACAGCTATGACAGAAACACAAAGTACAGGTTAAAGCAGAATCCACTGAGACACACTGTTGACCTCCCCTTCCCCCTTCTTCTTCTCCGCTACTTTACTTACCCAACCTCAAACTGCCTGCTCAGGTGTTGCACTACCCAAAGTGGGCAAGGTCTTCCTCCATCAATTAGCAATCAAAAACCTATCTCATAGGCATACTCATACACCAATCTAATAAAGGCAATACCTCATGGTGAGTTTTCTGTCATTCTTCTTTTATATTCTGCTCAATGACTAGTCCAAATACATAGCTTTTATCTAAACTTGTAGTAGAAATCAATAAATATTTGTAGAAAGAAGAAAATAGGGGGAGGTAAGTAGGAAGATATTAAAGGAATGAGAGACAAGACTGATACATAGCTAGGGGCCTAATTAAAAGATTACAGGGCAAGGAAAAATGGTTTGCTCATTTATCATCTTCTTCCCACTAATATTTATAGAAGATCAATGATATGAATCCACACTGAACATTCACACAAGCAGCACAATAGTTCAGTATTAACCACATGCCTGATACTTTACACTCAAGACCCAGCAGGCATTGTGTTATTTTCCCCTTAATTAAATTTACTTACTTTACATCCAGATAACAGCCTCCCCTCCTCTCAGTCCCACCCTCACACACCTTTCATCCCATTACCCCATCTGCTTCTCTTCTGAGAAGGAAAGGCCCCCATGTGTTCTAACCTCCCCTGGCACATCAAGTTGTACATCCTCTTCCACTGAAGCCAGCCAAACCATCTAAGTTAGGGAAAAGGGGTCAAAAGGGAAGCAAAAGGGTCAGAGCTAGCCTCTGCTCCAATTGTTAGGGGTGCCCCATGGAGATCATGCTGCACATCTGCTATGTATGTGTAGGGGCCTAAGTCCAGCCCCTGCATGCTTCTGGTTGGTGATTCAGACTCTGTGAGCCTCCATGGGCCCAGGTTAGTTAACTCTGTAGTTCTTCTGTAATGTCCTGACTCCACCACTCTCCCAAAGCTTACTCCCCCTTTACCACAGGACTCCTTGAGCTTTGCATAATGTTTGGCTGGGAGTCTTTGCATCTGTTTCCATCAGCTGGATGGAACCTCTCAGAAGACATATAGGCTAAGTTCCTGTCTACAATCATAGCAGAGTATCTCTAACAGTATCAGAGGTTGGTTCTCTCCCATGGAATGTGTCTCACATTGGGCTGGTCATTGGTGGACCATCCCCTCAATCTTTTCATGTTTATCCCTGCACATCTTGTAGGCAGGATAAAATCTTAGGGTATTTTTTTCATTGTATACAGTCCTCTTCAGTTCAGTATAAAATAAACAAACAAGCAAAACAACAAAACAAAAGCAGCAGTTGAGGCTTGTAGTACTAGCAATATATTAGGAAAGTAAAATCATGCAGTAAGCCCTATGAATGAATAGATTGATTGTCACCGTAACTAATACAAAACAGTTCATTTTTCTAAATGACTTAATATTGTTTTGATAACAGCATGGAGTGAAAGTGGAACTTTGGTTGTTACAGATATCTATTTTTCTACTTTTAACTAAGTGGGTGTTAAGCATTTTTTTAGTTATATGTTTTCTTTATTTACAATATCTCCTTTCCCAAGTTCCCCTCCAAAAGAAAAAAGAAAAAGAAAAGAAAATAAGAAAAAAATAAAATAAAATAAAATAAAAACCCAAAAACTAAAACAATTCCCTGTTCTCTCCCCCCTCCCCCTGCTCACCACCCTACCCTCTCCCACTTCCTGGTCCTGGCATTCCCCTACACTGGGGCATAGAACCTTCACAGGGCCAAGGTCCTCTCTCCCATTGATGACCAGCTTGGCCATCCTCTGCTATACACCTGCTGCTGGAGCCATGAGTCCCCCCATGTGTACTCTTTGGTTGGAGTTTAGTCCCTGGAAGCTCTGAGGGTACTAGTTAGTTCATATCATTGTTCGTGCTAAGAGGCTGCAAACCCTTCAGCTCCTTGGGTCCTTTCTCTAGCTCCTTCATTGGGGAGCCTGTACTCCAATGGTTGGCTGTGAGCCTCTACTTCTGTATTAGTCAGGTATTTTTAAAGAAACTCTTGCCTATTTCAAAAATTGGTATCAATAAGAGACCTTCAGTAGTATACCTGAAGCGTGCCATTTCTGTCTAAGTAAACACAGACAGAAACTGCATTAACCAGTACTATACTTCAATATCCAATCATTCTGCCAAATCTAAATTATAAATAATGATTTTTTCCAGTTTTCCTATATATAATACAATACAGATAAGAAAATGCAAAAATAAACAGGGCAATACTTGTATCTTTTCTAAACTCTCTGAGGAGAATTTAATATAGGTTCTATGTAGTTAGAGGATTAAGAATATTTCTTTGTTTGAAATGTCAATCATTAGCTGAGATGTATCTTTTGCTTAAATGAAGAACAAACAGAAAGTTTATCACATATATTATCATATATAGATACAAAAAGTAAAACCACATGCATTTAGCTGTTAGGTAGTACTAAAAACTACCACCTTCATGAATGAGGTCCTGTGCGTCATGACCTCTGCACTCTTCTCCCTCTCCCCAAGGTCCCCTATAGTTGATGAGGTTGAAAAGCACTCTGACTCGTGGGCAGAGTGAAGTTCTCCCCTTCGGAGTAAACCTTAGGGTTTTTCTTATTTTTCCACCTTCTGATTACTGGAATAATACTCCATAGATTTGACAATAGCTTTTCCCTATCTTTGGAATGTGTATCATATGCATCATATGCTAATGGAATACTGAGAACAGAATATAGACACATGGTTACAAGGAATTGAATAAATGTATACAGTCAACAGGAAAACATTGAATGGTCTGCAGTGCCTAGTAAGGGAGTCACATTGTCTTGGTAAATTTAATAAAGTCAGTAAAGGTTAGAACGTAATGTTAGAGTGTCATCAGTCTATGACTGATCTTTGATTATTAGTAGACCACACTTTCAAGTTAGTAAAATTCCATGTTACACATTGATTGAGGTATTTAAATCTGGATTAAGATAATTGGGCTCCAATTAATGGAGTCCCTTGTTTATTGAGTTTAACAGTGATCAGTCTCCATTTCTACAGCCTTTAAATAACAACAACAACAACAACAACAAAAATAATAATATCAACTCTGAAGGATTATTTCTATGATTAAATGAGATAATGTATGAGTACCATTACTGCTTGACTCACTTTAAAAGATTATTAAAATGTTTTCTATTATTATAAGGAAAATGAAAAATGATAGGGGGCCAAGAAGACAGCTCAGCATATTAAAGGCTTGCTGATAAGCCTGACAAGAGCTTCATCCCTGGAGCCCACATGGAAGAACTAGGTGGAAGGAGAGAACCAACTCCTAAAAGTTGTTATCTGACCTCAAAATACATGCTAGGACAAAAACCACAGATACGTACTCATATACACACACACACTAAATTTACACATGAATGCAACACATACATACAAAATTTTATATATAATCAATTTGTATTAGACGTTTGCTTGTTTTTCAGTGATTCAATGCTTCTTTAACTTGTAGGAAAATATTCTTTCTCAGGACAAAGATAAAGGAAAAACAGAGATAGGTAATATAAAGGACACTGATTTGAACATTTTGAGTATAGAAACAGCAAAGGAAAAGCAAATATCCCTTACATACATGAACATGATATACTGCATATCATAATTTATATTAACTTATATGACATATACCCATATCATAATACCTAGAATATATCAGTAAATTAATAGTTTAATGATGTGTTACAAAATAAATATCTATGCAATCATTGATTCCAGAATTAGAATTTCAACAATTCTTACATAAATCCCCTTGAGATCCTCCTCTTAATCATGATGTACTCCATATTGAACTTTCAATGCAATCATGATTTTGTCAAGGTTCTGATACTTGTACATTCTTTCAGTTTTACCAACAATGGATATCTCATTAAACATTCTGTTTATCCCAGTATAAAATAAAATGATACTTATGTCTAGCTACTGAAAAATCGGAGCTGTAAAATCTATTTCTAATTCTCGTTCATTTGCATTTCTTTTCTTGTCATGAATTATCATAACATATAACACAACAGAAGTTCTATCTCCTAATGTTGACAGACATTTGGGCTACATCCTCTCTTGATTACAGCAAAGCTATAATAAACATCCATCTATATACCTTGCAGTCCTTCTTAGAGGCCTTTCCATCAGGTGTGCCTGTGAGAAAGTTGTTGGCTCATGTTTACTTTCAACTTCAATCTACAGTTATAAACAGCATTGTAAGTTGGTTTTCGTCCTTGTCAGTAGCATCTCTGTGCTTTGTAATTCTGACTACTCTCCAATCTTTCAAAAGTGGGGAGAGAGATAAAAGTCACTTATTGAGATTTTAATTTTTATTCCCATTTCTAGTGGTTGTGTGTGTGTGTGTGTGTGTCTGTTCCCCAGCCAGATGAGGGATGGTAGAGCAATGTCCATACTCCAGACAGCTCTCAGAGAGAGCATAGCAGGAGTGGGGCCACTTTCTACCCAAATCCGGCTTGGATCTACTCAACTCTAAAGAGACAAAAGGCCACACTTTGTTTAAAGAAACAAAAAGGTACCTTGTTTCCCTGGCAGAAAACTGGCTTCTCAGAAATAATGTGATTGGCAGTCTGTTAATCTAGTTGATAAACTTGGAAGGCCCCTGCCCCTACTACAACACCTTCTCCCTTGTCTTTCCCCTCCCCAATAACACCGTTCCCCACCACTGATTCCCCTTGAGCTACATAATCTAGCGTGGTTAGGTGCCAGTTCTGGGGACACTTTCTGTTTTCTCTCTTGGTATGAAGTGGAGCCTGGGAAGGCTGAGGATTCCAGTTGGACTAGAAGTGCCTGGAAGCAGGTGGGGGGTGTAGGTGGGGCTCTTCTCTGAGGATTTTAGTGTTACAGCTCTTTTAGATGATATTTAAAGAAACTGCTCTTAGACAATTTTCAGTGAAATAGCTTGTGCGAATATATTTTATTCGGGGTGAACAAAGGCTATATATAAACCTCGGAGAGTGGGAAGAAGTTTTCAGGGTGAATGTAGTTCATTGGCTAGAGTTTAAATGGGAATGTCTTGTTTGCATGGCGAGGCATTCCAGAAATCTCAGGTACTTTCTGGGCAGGTTCTTATTGGGAAGCAGAAGTAGTTGGGGTTTTTTTTGTTTGTTTGTTTGTTTTTGTTTTTCAGGTTCTGAATGTTATATTTTCTACAGATTAATATATTATAAAATGCACACATTCTTTTTTAAATTATTTTTTTAATTAGATTTGGGGCATTGAGCCTTCACAAGACTAAAGGCCTCTTCTCTCATTGATGTCCCACAAGGCCATCCTCTGCTACATATGCAGCTGGAGCCATGAGTCCAACCATGTTTGCTCTTTGGTTGGTGGTTTAGTCCCTGGGAGCTCTGGGGGTACTGGTTGGTTCATATTGATGTTCCTCCTATGGGGCTACAAACCCCTTCAGCTCCTTGGGTCCTTTCTCTAAGTCCTCCATTGGGGACCCTGTGTTCACTCCAATGGATGGCTGTGAGCATCCACTTCTATATTTGTCAGGCACTGGCAAAGCCTCTGAGGAGATAGCTACATCAGGCTTCTGTCAGCAAGCATTTGTTGGCATCCACAATCTGTGTTTGGTGATTATATATGGAATGGATCCCCCAGGTGGGGCAGTCTCTGGATTGTCATTCCTTCAGTATCTGCTCCACACTTTGTCTCTGTATCTCCTCCCCTGGGTATTTTGATCCCCCTTCTAAGAAGAACCAAAGTATCCACACTGTGGTCTTCCTTCTTCTTGAGCTTCATGTGTTTTGTGAATTGTATCTTGGATATTGTGAACTTCTGGGCTAATATCCACTTATCAGAGAGTGCATACCCATGTGTGTTCTTTTGTGATTGGGTTACCTCACTCAGGATGGTATTTTTTAGTTCCATCCATTTCCCTAAGAACTTCATGAATTCATTGTTTTTAATAGCTGAGTCGTCCTCCATTGTGTAAATGGACCACATTTTCTGTATCCATTCCTCTGCTAAAGGACATCTTGGTTCTTTCCAGCTTCTAATCCTCAAATAGAAGGTATGAGGGTTGAGAAGGGAGGTTGGGCTTCCCAGATAAGTGGAAACCCTGCTGGGAAAGGGAATCCTCCATTTTGCCTTCTACCTTAAGTATGAGGGTTTCCCAACAATCTAGTCCCTCTATTTCAGTATAGGAGCTGTCCTTCAACACAGACTCCTGGGTCATAGTTACTGCCACTGAAGACCTTGCTCCCCAGCTCTTCTGCATACTGGGACCAAAGGTGCTTAATAGGCAATTGGAGGTAGGGCATCTGTACTGGCTAGTTTTGTGTGTCAACTTGACACAGGCTGGAGTTATCACAGAGAAGGGAGCTTCAGTTGGGGAAGCGCCTCCATGAGATCCAGCTGTGGGGCATTTTCTCAATTAGTGATCAAGGGGGTAGGGCCCCTTGTGGGTGGTGCCATCTCTGGGCTTGGAAGTCTTGAGTTCTATAAGAGAGCAGGCTGAGCAAGCCAGGAGAAGCAAGCCAGTAAAGAACATCCCTACATGGCCTCTGCATCAGCTCCTGCTTCCTGACTGCTTGAGTTCCAATCCTGACTTCCTCTGGTGATCAACAGCCATGTGGAAGTAAGCTGAATAAACTCTTTCCTCCCCAACTTGCTTCTTGGTCATGATGTTTGTACAGGAATAGAAACCCTAACTAAGACAGCTTCTACACATGGGACCTGAACCTGGATCTTCCTGAACATGTGAAAGAGGGTAAGTACTTTCCACTGAGGGATATCAGCACCTTGGCTTGCCATCCTGACCTCAGAATCAGCTGGTTCTTCTTTCTTACTTTCCTCCTTTATTCTGAGTTCAAGCCATTTCGAGGGACTAACTATAGTGAAGGGGCAATTGACATCTTTTGGCTAGAGCTACTTCCCAGCATTGACTGAAGGCCCTTCGTTCTCTGGTTAGATTCAGACAGCCTTTCAGAAGTCAGAAAAACAAACAAACAAAAACAACAACAACAACAACACCTCTCTAAAACCCGGTAAAGCAATGACATTGAAAGCACTAAGGTTGGTTGCCTGCTGTCTTCAATTTGCAGGCAGACTTTACACCCCAGTCGCAATGGAGACCCTTGAAACTCCTGCAGTCCTGGGGATGTTCCTCCCTTTTACTGAGCTCTTGCATCCTTTTTGGTCAAGGAAAATTCCACTTTCAACTAGAAGTAGTCCCAAATTAGGAACCTTTGGGACATCCTCAAGCTGCTAGGAGTTAAACTCTTCCAGAAGGAAGTAACCCCTATGACACTGAGGTCTGGACCCAGGTGGGCCACATCCCTAAAAGTCCAAGAAGGAACACTCTTCCCCTCTTACTATCCATTATCTGGGATACCTGGAAATGTGTGCCCCTCCCAGAAAGAAACTAATGATGAACTTACTCCCAGCAATGATTCTCATTGGGACAGCCCTGAAGATGGCTTTGTGCTGGAACTCATTGCCCTTGAACAAGCCATCAAATACATTAGATAGAAAATAACCACTGACCTCCTCCTTATACCCACCTCTCTTTACCAACCATTGTCATCTTATTCTCCTCTTATGTCATCCAATAAGGACATTCATAAAACTCTTCAAGGCCTTATGTTTTTGGCTCCCTACAAACTAGCACTCAACAATTATTCAAGATTAGAGACTCACATTTTCTCACAGTGGAAATAACAGCTTGGCTTTCCTTGTTAATTGTCAACCCACTTACTCTCAGTCCCTAGACTGTTATCTCTACCAGGCCATGAATTAAAAGAATTTAGATGAGAGGATGGTATTCATGCCCCTTGAACTAAATCCATTCTCCTGAGCCTTCATGCCACTCTTAGTACACCACAGGACCAGCACCACATATGTTGTGCTTCCTTGCCTAGCCCTCTGTTTCTTCAATGGGAGGCTTTATATAGGAGTGAATGCCTCCAACATACCAGGAAAAATCAATATCAAAACTAACAAAATGTCCTTTGGGGCTTCAATGTGCTTTTTGGCTAAATTAACTTTTCCATGGAAGCACAAAAGCCCACCCAATCTGTGAGGTACTGAGATCAAGTACCCCTTCAGGCCTGGGATATAAGATAACTCACTCCCATGCTTCCATATCTCAAGATGGAGATTCCTTACTTTTCCTCCTGCAAAAAAAAAAACAAAAACAAAAACAAAAAAACAAAAAAACAAAAAAAAAAACTGAGGAACTTCTCTCTGATTAAATTCATAGAGCAAATATTAGCCTAGAACACAGAACCTCTGATTCTGTGGTTAGAGAAATCCTCCTTAAAAGAATAATCTGGGAGTCATGGCCTCAGAACACTGGCTGGCATGTTAGGGTAAATGAGCAGTTCCTACTCAAGACACTGAGATGGCTTCCTGTAAGGCGCCTTCCCTAGCCCATGTCTTTGCTGTAGTCTGTAAAACAAAAGGAAAATGTTTTAAATGTGGGAAGGAGGGACCCTGGAAGGGCAAATATCCTAACTCTGGTCCTTCTAAAGGTTTGGAAGTTGCCTACCCTAAAGCCATCTGTCCCTGTTGCCACAAAGAATTGCATTGGAAAAAGGATTGTCTTTCCGCATTTGATAAAGAAGGCAACTTGAGCTTTTTTGTGTGTGGTTTTTCGAGACAGGGTTTCTCTGTGTAGCCCTGGCTGTCCTGCAACTCACTCTGTAGACCAGGCTGGCCTCGAACTCAGAAATCTACCTGCCTCTGCCTCCCAAGTGCTGGGATTAAAGGCGTGCACCACCACTGCCCTGCGCAACTTGAGCTTTTAAAGTTCAAAACAAACAACCCCCAGCCCCAACAATAAGAGGGAAAATACACAAAATCTTGTGGGCCACTAATATTTTGGAAGACTCATGGCCCAAGCTCAATATAAAAATTAGGGGAAAAACATTTAAATGCCCAACTGACACTAGAGCAGACAGAACCCTTTTACAATGATCTGAGGTCTGACAGTATTGGGAACTAATCCCTGAGCTCCAACTAAGGTGCATATGAGGCTCCTTTTCGGCATATACCACAAAATAGGCCTTCAAATGAGGTGGTCAAGATGTTGGCCTTATCAGACCTGTTAAGGTGGAGACGGCCACCAATCTGTTGAAGAGAGGTATATTAGAAGTCCTAGATATAGTCCTTTCTCATATCATGGAAAATGAATGCATCCAGATAGAGGACTACAACAAATGCCCTCTCAAGGGTCACCCACAATTCTCAAAGCCTCTGTTAGATACTACATGCCTCAAGTGGGTCTTAAATGAGTTCATCTGGGTTGAACACTGGCATTCAACCAGGGAGAAATTAGAAGCTTTTGCTTAGTTCATTAAAGAACAACTCCAACTCTAACATATTCACCTATTCCATAGCCCATGGAATACTCTCATCTTCAAAATTCTAGGAGAATTCTTTTTAACTATTACCAGAACTATGAGCCAACAACAAGACCAAGTAGATCTGGGGTGCCCCCAAAGGAGTCTTCCTCTTGTTTCTGCAATACTCTACTATTGTCCAACCAATACACTACTATTGACCATAGATACTAAAGACTTTTTCTCTATCTCCCTACACGCCAAAGATTGCCACATTTTGCCCTTTCAGTCCCCAAAATTATTAACTCTGGGCCAGCATCCTGATATGAATGGAGAGTTTCCCCCAAGGGATAGGCAGCAGCCCCACTATATGCCAGGAAGTGACTGCTGCTGCCCTGATACCATATTTAGAAAAGGGAATATACATTTATCATTATATGGATGATATATTGGTCTGGGGAGATTAAAAAAGCAATCTTTATCCCATGACCTCAAAAAATTGTTAGTTCCTGCTCTAATATAAATAGAAAACACCAAATAAAATGCAATTCACCCCCCATCACCTTCTTAAGGACTGAAATATCCTTAACCTCAGTGTGTCCTCTTAAGTTTGTTCTAACATTTCCCCAAAGGTTATTTTTCAATACCTTTCAGAGTTTCTTGGGAAACCTTAGCTTTCTCTGCTTATGGCTGACAATCCCTACAGAAAACCTAAAGCTTCTTTCTGACCTCCTAAAAGGAAACAATCTCTTCTCCCTGACTCCCCCAAACACTCACCTCTGAAGCCAAACAAGCTCTTTCCAAGATTAAGGATTTGCTTCAGGGCACGTTCCCATTTCCATGCACACCAGATAAACCTGTCCAGCTCCTTATATTCAACCTTTCTCCCACCATCATGGTGGCTCTATATCAACTTCAGGGAGTTTTGGAATGGCTCCATACTCCTCCTGGCGGCACTTCCAGACTCCTAACAAAGGTGTATGCCCTGGGTTCTATGATAAGGCTAGGAAGAGACAGGGTCTTACAGACGTCCTCGTGGCCTCCTTTTCTCTTTCTTGGATTTCCAATGGTTACTTAAAAATCACTTCCACTTTGCCATTAGACTAATGAGATTCTCTGGGCAAATAGATAACTATTATCCCAATGAGAAATGGGCCTCTGTTCTCCCACTCCTGACATAACTGGCCAACCTTCCTCCCATCCCACTTCTTTTTGTGAAAACCAATTACTGAAGCACCCTTTGTCTTCACTGACAAGGTAAAGCACAGGGGTGGGGGATCAGGGCTGCAGTCATACTCCTCCCCACCCAAAGAACATCCCATAATTATTCATTTCCAGGAGCTCCCTGACCACTCCCTCAAATTCAAGGAATTCTATGCTGTCTACATGAACCTGAAAGAAGGAGACAGCCCTTTCAATTTATTTTCTAACAGTTTGCATGTTATCAACATACTCCTCTGGCTAGCCAGATCCTTTGTCCAGTTAGATGAAAAGCCCTGACCCCCTGTTCATGAATTTCCAATTTGATTCAAAGGAGGACTACTCTTCTGTTTGCCCAACATATTTAAGCTCACACTCCCTTCTTGACTCTTTATCCAAGTGAAACTCCTTGGCTAACCAAGTTGCCTCAATGGAAATTTTTATGGTTATCCTTGAACACACAAAGAATTTTCACTCACATATCGTGGTAATCTTAAAGGATTATGATCCAGATTCTCTCATATTCCATCCAATCAATTACACTGGATCATAAAACTTGCAATTTGTATAAATCATTAATTAGTACCCTTGCAAAACAACAAATGGAGGCTAACCTCTGAGATTAATGTTCTCTGGAAGATTGATGTCACCCATGTATCTCAATTTGGGCAACAAAAATATGTTTTTGTTACCATATACACTCCCACTTCATATGAGCCTCTGCCCAAATGGGAGAAAACTCTAAAGTCTTATATCCCACATGCTTTCCTCATTTGCAGTTATGAGTTTACTACAGCAAATCAAACCAGATAGCTGCCCTGCCTTCACTAGCATTCATTTCAAAACCTGTTCTACATGGGAAATTATGCATTCTATGGGATCCCTTATAATCCCCAAGGATAAGGTATAGTTGAAAGGGTACACCAAACCCTCAAAACATGGCCAAAAAGGCCAGACACAGCCTCTTATGAACCCCTCCAAGCCCCTTGCCCCAGTGTTCAATAGGCAATGGCCCTAACATTAGCTAGAATCAGAACTTCCAGGTACTTTGTGCCTCCAGCAAGACCCAGAGAATTAGCAGGAAATGCTAGATCTTATTCTCCTAGTCCTTGCCTCCAGCAGAACCAGTGAATTAGCACAGGAATACCAAATTAGACCCAGCAGGGAGGGCACCATTTCTCTTCTGCCTGCTTCACACCTGGCTACCTGATTCTAAGGACCTTGATGTGGCAGTCACTTGCCTATGTGACCTCAGTCTTGCACTCCTTGCTGTAACCCCCGCCCATCTATGTGACTCTTGTCATTTGCTCTGTTTCCTGTATACCATATAAGCCTGCTTTTCACTTTGGGCACAGGGACTCACTCTTGGACTTGGACTCACACTTGGACTGAGACTCGAGCTGGACTCGCAGTGGTGCACAGACTAGAAGTAGAACTTAGATGAACTAGAATTTAGATTCATGCAGTCTGCAGTCCCCTGGGCCCAGAGCCTATCCAGAAGAGGTGGCTGCTTTAGACCCAGTGTGTTTCATGTAGTCTCAGATGTACCTTAACTGTTGAGCTGCCAGATTTATCATTTCTCTTTTGCAATGACTGTAAAAGTCTGAAGCCATTTTTAAGAAATACATTCTTACTTCCTGTAAGAATGTGTCCTGTACTTCCATGTGTCATCTCTGCCATCATTTCTTCGCCTACGCCTCATCGACCTGACTAGGATCTCGTTTCTCCTGCGGGTTGAGGGAGGCTCAGATCGGCCAGCCTGCAGCAAAATATCTCATTATTTTTTCATTAGCATAGACTAAAATTGAACTCCCTTTGTTGGTGAGATAGCAGGACCCTATAGATGGGATCTGGAAGGGTCCTGAACCCTTTCTCATGATGGGAAGGGGTTTTGTTTATATATTCCCTCAGGATCAGCCTAGGTCTGTCCCGATACAAACAGGAAGTTCCTGATAGCTAGCTCCCTGCTTACTAAGGAGATGGCCCATTTATTGCTGATGAGGAATGGAAGGAGGAGACCCATAAGACACAAGCGACCAAGGAATAAGATCACCAAGAAGGACACTTATGACCTTATGTCAATCGTATGATGCATGTGCCCTCCTCAAGCTTCTCACTCTATTTTGATGGAGGCTTTGTTATACTGTAGGTCTGTCCTTCTCACTCCCCTAATCTCTCTCTAACACCCAGCAATGGTGTTTTTCCATTCTGAAAACCTATGATGGCAAGAACCAGGAGATTAGGTCCTATAGACTTCCCTAACCAAGGATGTAAAAGTTCTATCTCTCTTACACTTCTATTTTTAACTCCACCTCTGTGACCTCCCACCCATTTCTCTGCTTCTCCTATCTACAAGAGTGTCGCAAAGGACAAGTGACCTGCCTCACAGATCAGGATCATTATGGTGGCTGCCATTATTGGTCCCGTAAAGTCAAATTCTGCTCTCACATAAACAGCCTATTTCAAAACCTAAATAACTATCTCACCACTGTTATAGATGACCCCCTGGGATGAAAGATGAAGAACAAGAGGTGTGGCAAAGCTATAACCCACAGGTTATGCTGTACATCACTCTGTTGATATTCCTATCCTTATGCATCTAGTTTGGGTAGGCCTCATATTCCACATTAACCCATAAAATATTATTGAACAGAAAATATGATTGTGAAGAAATGGTCAGTTTACCCTGTTCTGGCTACGGCATGTTCAATATGCTGCTGACTTGTTGCTCACAACACACCCCAATGCCTCTTCATGTTTCCTTTGTGCCTCCTTTTTGCATCTCCTCCTGGCCACAGTACCTACTGATGCTACCTTGTGTGGTTCTCCTTAGACAAGGTCTCTTCTTTAATCAAGCCTTAGAGGAAATCCCTACCATTCTTTGAAGGTCTTCTACTTCTTCATTCCTGTTATATTTATTCCCCGGGTACAAATAACCACTCTTGCTGCCTTGCCAGAGTTCTACTACAAAATAGAAGGGCTCTGGAGCTCTTGATAGCAGAATTGTGTGGGAGACTTGTGTGATTCTTGGGAAGCAAGGGTTTGGTTGAACAAAATATGAAGACTCTTCTTGCCTTCCACAGCAATTTGAGGTCTCAATATGCCTTCAATGACCCTGATACTCCAACCCCTTCATTGTCTGGTTCTTGCCCTTGAAGGGTCCAATCTCAGCCATCAGTGCCCTCCTCCTTCTAGGCCCATGTCCTAAACAATTTCTGAAAAAGAAGTTACCAACATAGCCAGTCATGACCAATCAAGTTCTGGTAAAATATCAAGCTACTTCCACAAACTGTGCTAATACATATGGTCACATAGCCCCATTATAAGAAACAAGGGGTAAACATAGCTTCCCAAGCTACATGAGGGATTGTAGAATGCTGTCCACACCCCTGACAACTCTCAGAGAGTATGTCAAGAATAGGGCTTCTCCCTACCGGTATCAAGCTTGGGCCTACTCAACTTCATAAAGATAAAGGCCGCATCATGATAAAGCCAGTTACACTTCTCTTTCTCTGATAGAGAACTTGCCTCTCAGAAATCATGTGGCTGGCAATCTGCAAATCTAGCTCTTGAGCTTGGAAGGTCCCTTCTTCTGTTGCAACACTTTCTCCCTTGCCCTCTATCCCCCACTCAAGGTATATAATCTTGCCTCTCTATTTCAATAAATGATGTGTCCCCCAACACAGTCTTTTGGGTGTTTTATGACCACTCTTCTCACCCCTCCCTGAAACTTTACTCCTCAGCTACTCCACAGCCTGAGACCACTGGTGGATGCTCAACAACCAGTGGGGGCAGAGTATCCACAGATATTTTTGTTCTACAAGAACTCTAGATAACATACTCTTTCAGTTTTATATGTGTTAAAATCTACAGTTTCTGTCTTCAGACAGATTTTTATTATTTTAATGATACCTGAAGGTCACATTTTCAAATTTAATTTATTTAGATGTATTACTTTAAATGTGTTTTGTCTTAATTTACAAAGGTATTTCTTATTCCTCGTGTGGTGCTTTGAATATGCTTGGCCCAGTAAGTGGCACTATTAGGAGCGTTGGCCTTGTTGGAGGGAATGTGTCACTGTGGGGGTAGGTGCAGTGCCATGCCATCCTGGATGCTGCCATGCTTCCTGCCATGATGATAATGAACTGAATCTCAGAAACAGTAAGCTCGTTTCTTGTTTCCCATGATAGCAGGCACACTAGTGGTATACAGACATACATACACACAGGCAGAGCACTAATGCATGCAAAATAAAAATACAATAATTAAATAAAAGTAACAATAAAGATGGATAACCAATTTCATCTGGATTAAATTGTACTACATAAAATGTGCAGTAAGGATCAAACTTTATTATTACTGCATGATTATCCAATTGTTCTATGTACTACAGAAAAAGTATCCTTTTCCTCATCGCCTTATAGCCCTGCTTTTGTCTTAACTCTAGATATCACCCATAAAACTAAAAGTTGGAATAAAGGTGATCATAGTTCACTTGCTAAGCCTTGGATTGTAGAAAATGTATCTCTGTTTGTCAAAGTTTATATGCATATATATATATTGTATACTATATATATATATTATATATGTATAATATAATATATACATATAAATGTATGTGTTGTATATATAATGTATACAGGCCCTGGTCCAAATTGATAGAGTCTTTAGGGATTAATGCAACATGAATAGCTTGCATAGATGAACTCTTGGTTGTTGAATCTTATTCTAGGCTGAACATTTTATCACAATCAATAGTATGAAAGACTAGAACATTGCCAATATGTATAGTTCCTAACTGTTCCCCACATCTGTTCCCACCCACATATACTTTTTCTTTTTGCAGATTTTGTCAATCAATTACCATTATGCCTATTTTATAAATTTCTCTCTCTTTTTCTTTTTTTAAGTTAAATTCAGTGAGTGACACAAACATTCACTGAAAGACAAAAGGGCACACTGACTCAGGATGTATTAGAAGACTGCACTGCTTAGGAATGACAATGGCTGCTTACATTCCCTGGTTTGTGGCACTTTTAGCTCAGTGTTGATGATACACAGAAGACAGATTACTTCACCTTTTCTCTACAGTCTGGGTAGCCATCTGGATGGTCCCACAAGCTCACTGTCATGATGTAATACTATTGCTTTTCTTTTTTTTTTAATTTGGTCATTTTATTTATTTACATTTCAAATGTTATCCCCCTTCCCAGTTTCCCCTCCACAAGCACCCTATCCTCTCCTTCTTCCCCCTGCCTCTATGATGGTGCTCTCCCACCTGCCCACCCACTCCTGCTTCAGCAGCCTAATGTTCCCCTATCCTGTGTCATCAAGGCTCCACAGGACCAAAGGGCTCCCTTCATAGTGATGCCAAATAAGATAATCATCTGATACATAAGCAGCTGGAGCCATGGGTCCCTCCATGTGTACTCTTTGGTTGGTGGTTTAGTCCTTGGGAGCTTTGGGGAAGTCTAGTTGGTTGATACTGTTGTTCTTCCTATAAGGTTGCAAAAACCCTTCAGCTCCTACAGCCCTAGCCTTAATTTACCCATTGGGGTCCCCGTCCTCAGTTCAGTGTTTGGCTGTGTACATCCATATCTGTATTAGTCCTGCTGTTGCAGAGCCTTTCATGGGACAGCTATATCAGGCTCCTGTCAGTAAGCACTTCTTGGCATCAGCAATAGTGTCTGGGTTTGGTGTCAGCAGGTGGGGCAGTCTCTGGATGGCCTTTCCTTCAGTTTCTGCTCCACTCTTTTTCCCTGCATTTCTTTTTGAATGGAGGAATTCTAGATTAATATTTTTGAGGTGGGTGGGTGGCTTCATCCCTCAACTGGGGGCCGTGTCTATCTACTAGATATGGCCTCTACAGGTTTTATCTCCTCTTTGTTGGGTATTTTGGCTAAAGTCCTCCCTGTTGGGTCCTGGGAACCTCTTGGGTTCCTGGCATCTAGGACTTTCTAGTGGCTACCCCCAGTTCCCTATGCCCCACTGCTACACACATACTTTCAAATTCCTGTCTCTCAGTACTCCCCCAACTCCTCCCATATCTGAACTGCCCCCTCCTCCCTCCTCCTCTATTCTAGAAGTTCTTATCAGTGACTTAAACAAAAAAAAAACATTGTTTTCTTTAGTGGTATTACTGTGTCTTTGTCATAAGCTTATTTCTGAGTTAGAGTTTGGCAGTCTAGATGTTGTTAGTCTGATGCTATATTTCACTTAGAATTTCCTGCATTAGACACCTAAATTAGAGAAAAGTTCCAACGTCTTGGCATGTAATTAAAATTCATTTCAGAATACAGCCATCTCTTACCAATAGCTCATTATAAATCTTATTCTGATGATGAACAATGTGTTCATATATTTACTAAAAAACTTGTTAAAATACTGTGAAAAAATCATATGATGAAGTTCAGAAAAAATTTTATGCACAGTAGAAATTTGTTAAATGTTGCTCAAAAATTTAAAACTTTGCTTCCTCTTTTAGATGTCTTTTTCATTTTAAAAATAGTACTTATTAAGAAAAAAACATTTTAATTTTTCATTTCAGGGTTAAAAGTATATATTAACATATACGTATTTGAATGCACCTAGTTTAACTCTAAATAGGCCAGAAATGTAATGGTCAACTTCCTGTTTAAATAATCTTTAATTGCAAGTTTTAGAAATGCCAGCATCTGACCTCAATACAGAACAGATCCTCAGTGATGACTGGAGCTTGGCCAGGTTTATTACCACCAGCTCACAGTGCCAGGTCTCCCCATTTTCCATATGGTATAGTCAGAAATACAGTTTATTTCTAAAGCAGTAGCTGCTCACACTGGACAGCAGGATGGCCTAGGTGGATTCCAGAACCTGCCACAACTGTGCAAAGAAAAATATTATTTAAGAATATACAACTAAAAGTCATATTTAATAATAAAACAGGCATAAATTCAATGTATGATTTCCTGTTCTTAATGAGAAGTTTCCCCTAGGAAATCCCACAATAAACTATATGATGATTTTTAATATATACTTAGAGATATTTTAAAAAGACTAGTCACCTCATAGGCACACTGAAAACATTTAGAAGAAAACACTGAATTTCTACTTCTGATTATTTATACTAATGAAGGAAACAAAACATGCAGAGTAAAATAGAAACATTGCATAGTTGACAATTACCCTGTCAAGTTAAAGGTAAAATATAATTTAGGGCTAATATAATTTACCTGAGCACTTGATTGACTTTCAACCCTGAGGACATTTGAGGAGCTTGGAAATGTCTGCTTTGTTTTTGAAAATTTCTAGGTGCCAGGGCTACAGTTGTGAGTTTGATAACTCAGGCTGTAGATATTTTTAGACCATACATAGTAAGTGAATTACTGTGATATCTCCTTTTCTGGTTCTATATTTATAATACATGACAGGTGAGGATGTGCATAAAGGGACGAGATTCTCAACTAAGAGTGATTGATCATACTCAGCCAAGTTAGATTTATTTTCCGTTTTGCAATGCAAAATAAAGATGTCACATCAAGATATAGACTAACAACAACCAAAAATTTATGATATATGGGGATGGAACCAGTACATTTATTCAGTCAAAAGTTATGATTTCACTGGAATATTTAATAAGAAATGCCAGACTTTCAGATTATAGTATTAAAGCCTCAGATGATAATTTTTGTGTAAGTTCATTAAATTATGGCACAACCATATCAGGAAAGATACAGATGTTCCAAATTATTCCCACTCGTTACATGTTTATTATTGTTCAAATTCTCTGAGGTGTCAAAGAGAAAAATTCCTCATAATATTTACATGAAGGTGAGTTCCATCTGACAAAAATGCATCAGACCTTGGAAAGATGAATTCCTACATGTACAGAAAAGCACCTTACATGATCCTTTGATCTTCCTGTTGCATGTAAGTTCTACGAACAAGTACAAAGATCTTATAATACACAGGAGAGAAAAGTGATTAAAAACAGTTATGCTTTGTTAATATTATAAAGCACATGGTCATGTGTTGGTTATGAATAATTTACTCAGAGATTCACGACATTTTAGGAACTTGGAAAGCTGGCACTGAACAGGTATCATAGACTATTAGTGACTATTTTTACACATATACTATACCCAGAATTACTGTTGTATGTAAAAGATGTTTACAAGGAGAGAAAGGCAAACTCTAAATATGCAGATTATGGCTGTGGGACTCCTCTTTCATGGAGACTACTTTTTTATTTGAAGCTTAATTTCTTACATTATAAAAAACTATTCAACACAAACCCAGTGACTTTTAATGATTCTTTGGCAGTGGGGAATAAATTTAGACACATAATCATACTTACACTTTGAAATAATATTCCAAAGAGCTTCATGGGGTTAATGGACTCCTTGGAGCTCATTTGTGGGCTCACAAAGGGATCCATAGGCTAGGAAACTCTGGCTATAGCAATGTCTCATAATCTTGTTTATTTTCTCATTCAAGCACTAAGCAAGTCTAACCCCACTTGCCAGATATAAGTAAATGAGGAGTACATAGGATGATATTTCAATAGACAAATGCATCTGCTTGTAAACTTAAGTTCCTTTTGTCCATGTATGTATAAGTTAGGTTGAATCACTTCTTCCAACCATTTTGTAACCCTCTTGACTATAACAGTACTTCCATCTGAACTTCCAAGAACAAGTGGAATTAGTTAAGGAGGTCAGGAATTCTTCAGAGGTAAATAGAAACAATATAACTCCAACTTTACACTTTAGTGTTGAAGCCTCTTCCCCCAGCATAGCTATAGCCATTTTGTTTCATGCCTGCCAACTATCTAATATTATTGTTGGAATATGGCTGACAGTCATTTACACAGAAAAGTAACTCCCTTCAGAGCAGGGTCATGCTGACCATATACCCTGTTATGTTATGTGTGTTAGGATTGTTAATCTTAAGAAATTCCACAACCATAAGCTTCACTTAGGACCCATCAAATTAGAAATTAATATGAACTGTTATGTCTAAAGTAGCTTGAGTCAGAGGTGACCACTGGGCAGTGCTTCTTGTACCTGCATATGAGCTCATGATGCTGTGATCTTAAGTTGTTCATTCCTTTTGCATGTAATTTCTACCAACAAGGATCAAGATCTCATAATACAAAGGAAAGAAAGGTCATTAAAAACAGTTATGCTTTGTCAATATTATAAAGCAGATTACCATGTGTTGGCCATGAATAATTGCTGTTTTAGTCTTCATAAACTGGTCCTGAGGAATATTTGGTGTCATAGCTTTTAGCTCCTGAAGTCTGAGCTACAACCCTGATTGATCAGTCTTAGGGGTTTTGTTCAATAAACTGTCCCTGTCTGACTTAGTTCGATTTCATGTGGTTTGTGGGGTTACTCCTGGACCCTATAATTTAGAACTTTTATGTCATTGTACACAAGTTAATTAAATCTACAATATTGTTTCAAAACAGCTTATTGATATAAAATCAATGCTTTGTACAATTCATATATTTTGAATTAAACAACAATAACAATAACTACAACAAAGTTTCTTAGTATGTCCACAGAGTTGTACAATGTTCACATCTCCTTTTCGTAATTTTCCATCACACATAAGAAGAAATGTCATTGTCAATAGTGGTCATTCCACATTTTCCTTTTCCCTTCTAGTCTCTTTCATCCGTTCCTGACTCTAAGTGAACACTGTTGTACTTTGTATGTATGTGTGAACGCACAACCAAAGAGCAGCAAGCATGAGCTGGACCAAACCACTCCCTCTCCATGGGCACAAATGTTAATAGAAGTGCAGCTTGCTCTTCATGTGGTCCTCCCAACAACTGGAGCGGGATTGGGGGGAGGGCTACCTCTGAATCTGTTTCCTGTTTATGGAACCCATTCTGCTAACTGAGCTGCCTTGTTTAGCCTCAGTGAGAAAGGATGCACCTAGTCTTGCAGTGACTTGATGTTCCCTGGGTGGGTATAGGTGGGAGGGTAGAGGTGTGAGGGAGTCATACCCAGGGGTACTTGCCCTTCTCAGAGGAGAAGAGAAGGAGGTGGGGGAAGGAGCTGTAAGGGGGGAACTGGGAGGAGAGGGGGAACTGATATTGTGATGTAAAGTGAGTAAATAAATAATGAAAAATATTAATTAACAATGTTTAAAGTTTTTAATTTAAATAGTATTCACATATGACATGTACCAAAAGCCACACAGACTCATTCTAAATTCTAAGCCTGTTTTCTCTTTTCCTGACTTTCCTATTATTCTCTTGTGTAATAAAAGGTAAAATTTTAAAGTGCTATAAGAATCTATCTACTATCTATCTATCTATCTTTCTATCTATCTATCTATCTATCTATCTATCTATCTATCTATCTATCTATCTACCTATCTACTATCTATCTACTATCTATCTATCTATCTATCTATCTATCTATCTATCTATCTATCTATCTAACTACCTACCTATCTACTATCTATCTATTTATCTACTATCTATCTATCTTTCTATCATTTATCTATCTACTATCTACCTACTATCTGTCTTTCTATCTACTATCTATCTATCTTTCTATCTATTTATCTATCTACTATCTATCTATCTGTCTTTCTATCTACTATCTATCTATTTATCTATCCATCTATCTATCTATCTGCTATGTATCTATCTATCTATCTATCTATCTATCTATCTATCTATCTATCTGCTATCCATGTATCTACCATCTATCTATCCATCTACTTACTTACTTACTTACCTACCTATCCAGAAAAGCATTTAAGACAGCATGGAGAAGAAGGGGCCTTTTCCTTCTGAGATTTTGGTGCAGTCGGAAGGTCAGCCAGTGCTCTCCCTTCCTCTCTGAGCCAGGATGCTTTCACCACAGCATCTGGCTCCTAAGCCTTCATTTGATAAATCCAACTTATGGGATTTTTTGTTTTTATAGCAACAAATAGGAAAATGTAGCAAGTAAGCATGTTATTTTGCTTTATGTTAATTTGCAAAAGAAAGACTGGAAATAAACTAGGTGTCTATAGGGCATCATTAAGATGATTCAGTTTCTGCAAAGAAATCAAAGGCAGCAATGAAAATGAGTCTGTTTACAAACTTGTTTTGAACAAAGTGCAAGATAAAATTTTAGATTAAAAAAAGCAACAAAAAGTCAAGAAAGAACTCACATGAGTGGCAGACGTCTGGGGTGCTAAGATAAGTGGGAGGTGGGAATCATCTGGGAAGTTATTAGACAAAACACAATATGGCATTGTTCCTCACAATTTTTCTCCGTTTATATAACATGTTTCCATAATATACAGTATAATAATATATACAAAGCCATGGAGCTAATATTTTATATTTTTTCTTAAGATTGGACTTTCAAAAATGTACATCTTGCTAAATGTTTAATTTTAAAATGATTAGTATCAGGTAATATGAGTTGATTTCTAATACACATTAAAATTAAATCATATCATTAAAATATTAAAGAGGTTACTGAGAAATCAACTCATATTACCTGCTTTGGCCAGGCAATGGTGGCACATGCCTTTAATCCCAGCACTTTGGGAGGGAGGCAGAGACAGGCGGATTTCTGAATTCCAGGCCAGCCTGGTCTACAGAGTGAGTTCCAGGACAGCCAGGGCTACACAGAGAAACCCTGTCTCGGAAAAAAAAAAAAAAAAAAGACTATGCTTTGGCAGTGGCAATGAGAATCTGAAATACAATTCCGGCGGAAGCATTTGGTTGATGACAACTTTTATGTCTTCTAAAAGTCACCTCCCCCTTCTTCTCATCTGTTTTGGCCTAGTACCACGGTACGGGCTTATCAGAGGGACATCGGAAATAAAATATTAATACTGGTAGTTTGTCTACTCATTGAACCTATCTGAGTTTCCTTTGACTATAGCGATTGTTATTGGTTAATGAAAGCATTCTCTTTCAGTGTTGAGTGTGCTGATTAGGTCTGCAGAATTGTAATGTGCTACCAGAACACTAAGTCTACTAAGGCAACACTAGGAACATCTGGTTATTAAGGACAGATTCACATACCTAACAAGTAGGAGGAAGGAAGTGTTTGTCTAAAACCACTTAAACATTTTGAGTATTCCCATATGTATCTATAACTTTTGAAAGTATCACCATTGACATCACAGAGAAAATAAGTACAGCCACAAATACCAGACTACAATTCTCTTTCCAGGAATTTTAACCGTATCCAAAAGTAGGTATTTAACTCCCCTTGTGATGTTTTTAATGCATATATATATATATATATATATATATATATATATATATATATAGTTTTTGAAACAGGGTGTCTCTGTGTAGCCCTGGCTGTCCTGGAACTCACTCTGCAGACCAGGCTGGCCTCAAACTCAGAAATCTGTCTGCCTCTGTCTGCCAAGGGTTGGGATTAAAGGTGTGTGCGCCACCACTGCCCAGCTAATGCATATATCTTGAAGAACGTTTACTTTATGAAAATATAGGAAAGTACTTCAAGAGATATGTGGAGACAGCAGTTTTTCCAAGTAGGACTTCATCAGCTCAGAAAAGAATAGGGAGAATTGACAAGTAAGATTGATTCAAAGCTAAAGTCTCTAAGTGTAGAAGAAATAATCACTAAAAAGAAGTCTAAAAGAACTGCAGGGACAAAACTGGAGAAGAGACTGAGGGAAAGGAGAGCCAGTGACCAGCCCAATTTGGGATCCATAGGGGAGGCTTCAAGGCCTGACACTATTTTTGATGCTATGATGTACTTAAAGACAGGCCTAGTATGTCGGCCCTCTGAGAGGCCCAATAAGCCCCTGACTGAGACAGATGCAGATACTAACACTCAACCAATGGCCTAAAGTCGGGACCGCTGTAGTTGAATTAGGGGAAGGGTGGAAGAAGCTGAGTAGAAGGGCGACCCCATAGGAAGACCAGCAGTCTCAACTAACCTGGACCCCATCTCAGTCACTGAACCACCAACCAGGCAGCTTGTACCAGCACTAGCTGGTCCAAGCCTTCCAACACATATACAGCAGAGGACTGCCTGATCTCCTTCAGTGAAAGAAGGTGAGCCTAAACCTTGAGAGACTTGAGGCTCCAGGGAGGGGGCGTGGGCCTGGTTGGTGGTTGCAGGGCGAGGCATCCTCTTGGAGAAAGGGAGTAGGAGGAATGGAATGAAGAACTGTGGGAGTATGGTAATGACTGGACTGTAAAAAAAATAAAAGTAATAATAAAAAGAAATGTAAATAAAAATAGCCAATTGTTAAAAAATAGCAAAATAAATAAATATCAAAAAAAAAAAAAAGAAAGAAAAGACAAGATAAATAACTGGAGATGAGCTCTATCAGCTGTTCTTCTGAGAGACACTTCATAGCAGGGTATACCAAGACCATACACTGTTAACTTGATATGCTTTGTGTGTGGGTGCTGAGATCTTACCCATTCTCTTACCCACTGAGGCAGTTCTTTTGATCCATAGCTATGTTTTTACTGCAGTACTTACCATACACAAGTATTACCATACACAAGTACTAGTCAAGGCTTGTTTTTAATCTTTGTTTGGGCAAGGCTTTGTGCTCTCCCACTGAGCTCGGCACCCTCTAGGTATCTGAAAGTCTGCTTAGTCACTGATTCACTATAATCACCCATGCTTCTGCCATCTGCTTCACTCCACGATGACAGGAATCTCAGGTTCAAATTTTTAAACAATTTTCCAATGTCAAGCAACGAACAAAGGTAGTGTCAGTATTTAAACCCATATCCTAGCTTAATGGCCCATTTTCTTAAGAATATCAGGTAACACTAGAGTATTTAGATTCATTCAATGGAATTTTAAAAATCTTATCAGTTTCATTTCCATTAGTACCCCACTAAGTGACTTAGCAAACAGTACTTTCTCAATGAATCTTTGAAGTACTTGAATTCTTTAACCTTTTACTTACTACTACTATTGTCAGATATATAAAAAACACATCCTGATACTTGGTGATTCATAAACAACAGATCCTCTGCACTGATATGTGTTCTTAATAATCAATCTGGATGCATTACCTAAACTGAAGAGTCCAGCTTGTCATTTATATAAGCAGTCTCTATGGAAACAGAATCAAGTATAATTTGGCTTTGGCGTATTTCGGTGATGTTTTGCTACTGTTTAGCAGCACAGGGTCATCTGAATGGACATAGCTCAGAGTGGAGAGAACTTAGTAGCTTTGAGGAATGCTGCATGCAAGTCTGCGACTTTAGGTATGAAGCAGTATGTGCTCCCAAGCAGAACTTGTTACATCACCCCTTATTTTCTTCATACATATGCTCTTATTCCAGCTTCCAGCTCACTTCTCTGCTTTGTGTGTGCTGTAGCAAGACAAGCCTCTTGCTTTGGTCAGGTAAATATACACTAAACTCAGTACATATATGCTCAAACTAAGTACCCTGGATTCAGTCGTTAGGAGCAAAGAAAGAAGTAAGAGATAGGAAAACATGGAGAAGAAGAAGAAAGGGTAGAAAAGAAGAGAGAAGAGAGGAGATATGGAAAAAAATTCTCAGAAGTAATTGTCCAGTTTCAGTTGTCTTGTTTCTCTCCAAGGATATATAGAATCAACAAAATTATGTTAGATGTATTTGGTAAATTATTCTTTGTTCTGTACCACAGCGATCCCACATGTATTTTAACATTCTTTTAATTCCTCTAATCAATTAATATACATATCTAGTATAAAATTAAATTCATTTTTAAAATTGAATCTATTATTAAAAACAAGGTTTTTAACAACACTCTTGAAGCCCACACTGGTGGCTTTGCATTACGACAAGCTACAGTGTTTTCCAAGAGCCGTTGTTTAGTAAAGCACTCATTTAACAAGTTTATTATCCTGTGTTGCTGTTAGGATTCAGCTCTGTCTGTGGAAGGTACTTAGATCATTACAATGAAAAATACTCCACAGTGTCTCTCTTTTAAGAGACTAATGTAGTTAAGGAAGAAGAAAGGGAGAATGCTATAATTTGGTGAGATTTGTTCCTCTGTGAGGGCGAGAAAGAGTTTAAGTGTTATGACAGCAAAAATGAAATAATTGTTTGAGAAAGGAAACTTTGTTCAGAAGTGATATGTGACTTGATTCCTAAGGAAGTGAGGAGCAGGGAGAACAGAGCTTGTGTGAATCAATGGTCTAAGGAACTCTATTTAAGGAACAAAGGGACAAGGGTACTGGAGCCTGTGAACAGATTGGTTGTGATGAGAACAATTCGAATCTGAAAGGACTTGGAAAAATAGAAAGTATAACATGTATTTAATCTAACATTTAAGTGCTATCCCTTAAATCGTCTAAATAAAAAGTTTGCTTGTTTGTTTGTTTGTTTTTTCTCCAATAAACTGCAAAACTTTTGAGGATAGCAACCATATTAGTTACATGTTATATCCATTAAACCTTATTTATCTCTTCCATGCATTTATACACACACATATACACACACACTCTCACACAATCACACACTCATGCATGCACACTCAATAACTAATAATGTAACTTGTGATTTTCATTTCAAAGTCTATTAAATATTTAGTTTTATAGATTTTTAAACACATACTTTTCTTTTGCTGCTATAAACATAAGCAAGGAAACTTACCACATTCCCATTACAACTACTGATCTCTCTCACACAAATCATCTTAATTTTCTTCCTAACCTTTTTTTTTTTACTCCTTACTTCTGTATCACAAAGTAGTCAGAATTAGACTTTTATTCATTTGTTTATTTATTTATTTATTTATTTACTTATTTATTTACTTTTTTTTTGGTTTTTCGAGACAGGGGTTCTCTGTGTAGCTCTGGCTGTCCTGGAACTCACTCAGTAGACCAGGCTGACCTCGAAGTCAGAAATCTGCCTGCCTCTGCTTCCCAAGTGCTAGAATTAAAGGCATGCACCACCTAGGCATGCACTAGAATTAGGCTATTTTTAATACTGTCACCTCAGTGTTTATAAATCTGGGCAGTTTCTATCTCTTGCTCCATTCAGCTGTGCACCTGTTCTACCTCAAACCACTACCATCTTCCACCTGGCCTACTGCAAGGAGGTCATCTTACCTATTTGTCATGGGATGAACACATAGCTCATCAAAGTTGCTAGCCTCAAAAGAATATCTCAGTCCTACCACAGAGATCTGAAGCACTGTGTCTGAGGGCATCTTCTGCATTCTTCTTTGACCACCATCTGTGTGTTCTCATTCATAGGCCAATATTGTGTACACCCAATGCCTCATAGAGGCTCTCTGTCGTTGATGCCAGTCACTCCATTTCTCCCATGTTGATTTCTCACCTCCTAGTCCTCATGATAAGCTGCTTCTGCAGGATGGCAGCCTTTCTACAATCCTTATATTGATATAAGACATTCTGCAAACATGCTTATGCAGTGGCTTGCCTGTTTATTTTCTTAATCTTCCATTGTACTGAAAGCTTTGCAAAAGAAATGATTTGTTTTGTTGTCATTTTGTTTTTCGGTTATGTTTTACTTTTTTGTTTTGTCTTTTTTTTTTTTTTTTTTTTTTTGGTTTTACAAGACAGGGTTTCTCTGCATAGCCCTGGCTAGCTGTCCTGGAATTTACTTTGTAGACCAGGTTGGCCTTGAACTCAAAAATCACCTGCTTCTGCCTCCCAAGTGCTTGGATTAAAGGTGTGTGCCACCACTGCCTGGTGTTTGTTTGTTTGTTTTTTAATCAATTGATTCCCCAGAACGCTCTGGCCACGTGATGGACTTGAGCGGCTAATAGCAGACACAAGGTAATGGCTGTCAAATATGATATCTGAACTATTAGCTTCATAATGACCTCGGCACCTGTGAAAGCCGCACGTTCTTGGGTTTCAGGAGAATCTAATGCTGTAAGAAGCTGTAATTTTTTAAACAGTTACCACAGGTAATTGTAATACTCATAAATTTGCCAACCTCTGATCTAAGGTATCTATTTAGAAAAATAGATATTTCAAAGCATACATATTTTAAAGCTTGTTGTAGCCCAAATTTCTTAGAATGTGAGAAGTCTGAAATATCAAATGCAATCTCACTTTTTTGAAGAAGAAATGTCAAAATAAAAAAAAAAATAGTTGAATCTGAAATTACTGATATTTCTGTTTTTAGGAAAGGGAAACATTTCTTACATCTATCAACTTTAGTTATGCAACTTATGCTTTTCTCTGAAAACTATTCTTAAATATGAAGCTATTTTCTTTATAGCTGATATTAAACTACTTAAGATGAAAAATGAGAATTAAAATTTGCATTTCTTGTTTTTTAAGGCTATCAAACAATGAATTGATCTAAATGATGTATTAGACATGCTATCTTCTATATATTCTTGTCCAATAGTAAGTATATTAATTTTATTTAAGTAGAGATCATTGTCTTTTCACATTTATTGTATAAGATCTATATATTTCACTGAGTATTACTATAGCATAGGATTACAGATAAGTCAGCAAAATAATTATTTTTTCATACAGAGTGAAACCCAAATGTCTAAATTATGTGACTTGCATTCTCTGAACATCATGTCATAAAACATATCCATAAAGGTATAACATTACTAAACTGGTACAAATCATCCCTAAACAGAGAAAACATAAAAGTATGGACAAGAGAGAAGCAAAACACATTTTGAATTTGCGCAATGTAGCAAGCATTAGGCTAAGTGCTATATTGAAAGTATTTTTCCTCTTATTATATTTATCCAATTTATTTATTCAGTACAATAGAGTCTCTAATTTAACTAATAAAGAGCCAGAGCCAATTATTTTGAGTATGGCATGATGGATCACAGACTATAGTTTTCTGCTGTGTTCTTAATGCAGCATGTAAATTTTGAATACTTACTGTGCAGAATTCATTTACAGAGAATACATTTGCAGATACCTTTCCTAGTAACTGGTTGTTCTATTAAACGTCACATAAAGAATCTTGTAAATGCCTTTCTTGTCCATGAGAACTTCCTTCCATGCCATTGCCTACCAATTCTAAGTGATCAGACTCTGAGTGCTATGTTTTCTGATTTCTAAATGGGATCGCTTCTTATTTCTAAAGAAAGAAATGAAAACAAATATTGAAGAAATGGTAAACACTTTAAAACTAACTTTTAAAGACATAGGAAACAAAGAGAGCAGGTTGAAAACATGCCTGTTACCAGCCTACTAGCAATATTGGTCAGGTCACTTATGTAGTTTCAGGTTTAATCCTGTTTTCCTTCCTTACTGTATTTCCTCTCAGACTCTCTACTTTGACATTAGCAAAGAAGTCACAAATAAAATTATACCTTAAGAATGATCAGAAAATGCGTATCCTTAAAAAGAATATGCTTTACATAATTCCAAATCTAGAACTATTTTAGGTAGAATTTCTGAAACCACAAGTAATACATCGAAGCACAGCCAAAAACGTCACCGAGAGGTGGTAACTGTTCTGCATGCAAGATACACACCGCTTGTTATCAAGTCCACATTTAGATCCCACCATTTCACTTTAACAGATTCATTTCTGGCATCAAGAAATTCTTAAAAACTTCCCTTCTCAATTTTGAAAATCAATACCTGTTATTCTTCCTTGCCTCCATTATGCATGCTTAACCAAACAGAGCGGCAATACAAAAGTCCTAGATTGAGATACTTTTAAACTTACCACAGTCAGAGTTCTGGGTTCAGCTGCATTTGAAATTCCTCATTGCTGACAACAGTCTCCAATGACAACCTTCTTTAAATCACTCTTCAGTGTGACAGCTGAGAGTTCTGCCTTCCACCGCCTGCCTGATCCATTAGCTGGAGTCTTACATCGTGAGGGCTGCACAAAGCGTTTAACTGGAAGGCTTTAAGGCAACTCTTTAAATGCCTGGGTATGAATAATGACTTTTAAAGAGGAGACAATGCATCTCTTTATAAGAACTTCTCTATTGCTTTCTATTAATTTATTTTAGGGGGTGGCTGAAGTACAGTATGGGGCTGCCTCATGTGTCATGGGTTAATACTGTTAATGTATGATTCATCTAAGTGACATTTAATCGTATGTCAGTGACATTTAATGATTTGACTGTCAATTTTTAATAATCCATTGCATATGGTATTTGAATGAGCTGAATAGGTTGACACAAAATGTGGGAGGTATTTTTAGTTTAAATAATAGAGGTCTGGCAATGTGACCTTTTTTATTGGTGAATTTAGCCATCTTTTTTTTTTATAATTTAGTGGAATTTAACAGGATTTCCTTTCCTTTTAAGCATTTATAGAAATATTTCTTGTATTTTTATTCAATTAAGAAAGGTACAATAGAAACTTTATGACTTCTGAAAAATCCTGCATCTGTGAAATTTCCAAAGCATTGTATTGGCTCTGTGTTGATGTACTATAAACTGAATATAACAGAATTGTTACCTCAAAACAAAGAAAATTCACAAAATTTACCTCATTGATTGCATTTACTTGATGAAATGCAATGGATTTTTTTTGTCAAAAATCCTTCTTGTTACAGCATGGAATTGGGACTAATAAGACATTGAGCCTAAGAAGCAACCAGTTATTTGATATACCCTTAAATTAATAATTATGCTTATAAATATTTTCTTACTGATTGGAAAAATAAGCAAATTTTTCTTATACAAGAGTTTGAGACTGTTTAATTATAAATGACAATTATAATTGAAATCAATGTTTGTGAAATTTCCACAGACATGTTCTTTCAGTTGTCATTTCTTAGTAAAAGTTACATTTTACCTAGGCTTAGGCAGGAGATTCACCTGCCAGATGAACTCTGATGCACTTCTGGAGAAAACCAATAGATTAGTGATGTAGCCCTAAGAGGAAATAGATAGTAATGTTGCATATCTAGTTAAAAACCCATTGCTGAGGAAGTCTTAGAAGAAAATCTACTATTGTTGCTTTGCTAAATAGGCATATAGTTAAATTGTCTTCTGAATATTTATATTTATACCTGTAGACTAGTGTTGTCCTCAGCCCTGGACAAACATATAAATTTTACACAGACTCAAGTGATTGTCTATTGTTCCTCCTCCCCAGGGCTTGGGGTGTGATATAAGAAGTGGAAAAACTGTCAGATACAGAAGGATATGGAAAGTGGTATGGGCACATTTTGTATATTTGACTTGGCATTTGTCATGGACACACAGCAGCTGTGAATACCTGTACAAATCTGAGCCCTTCAATGTTTCATCATGGATTGAGGAGAAGCGCAATAGTGTCACACATCTCTGAGGAGCTATTGGCTATTATTGACTTCTAGTAGAGGGGTGTCATTTATTTTCAGTGGTGTAGCTACTGGTAAGTTACCAATTGTCTAGTAAATAGCCTCCTCTCTATGCTTAGACAAACAACCAAAGTTATAAGTGTGGGGGAAAAAAAACAGAAAGAAATAAATGTAATTGGGAAATATAGGGAAGTCAGTCAGAATCTGGGGCACTGGGCAAGCAAAGAAAATTGGGATGAATAGGATCAGCATACACATGCATACACATGTACATGCACGCCTACATATGCATGTGCACATGCACTCACAAAGTTGTCTTAAAAATGTTCAATTCAACCAAACATATTTTCCATAGTAATATGATGAGATAGTACATAAAGTAATTAATTTAAAAATTAATGATCCAAAAGCTTATTGCTGCTCAGAGAGAGGGAACAGCATTAGCCTCTTGTTTGTTTTTGTTTTCCTTGTGAAATAAGACTTTTTAAGTAGGAACTTGTTTTGCTGTAATATTTTTTCAAAGCATTAGGATAGTTACAACCACTTCACTAGCTTTATTCTCACAGTGAAAATGCATCCATGTCATGGTTTTCCCGGAAACGTACTGCATTTCTTTAGGCTCCAAGTGGCAGCTGTCATCAACTGTAGGAACTGCCTTGGAAGGGATGGGCTGTTTGATTTGGTTTGGTTTGTTTTTGTAATTAGAAAGAGGAATCTCCATTCTATAGCAAATGTATTTAAAAATATTTAATTCCCTGATTATTATGTAACCCCAAGGAATATACACTTTTACTACACTTAGGATGAAATTAATTATAACAAGCTATTTCCATTTTTTTTGTTTGTGTTTTTGGTTATTTGTACAAGAATAAACTTCAACAACCCAATGTGTTTCTGGGATGTTGTGAGTGAGCCACAGAAATATGAACATTTTGAACATCCTTCTTTACAGCAGTCAATTAAGCTTTTAGAAATAGTTGAGTCCTGTCTGAGTTAAATTCTTACCATTAACTATTGTACTGCAAGTAGAAAACTCCATAACCTAGACAACAGAGACATGCACTGTTCAGCATCGCTTCTTTCCAGTTGGAGATCTGGGCAAGAAACAACTGCTCGAATATTATTTCTTTATTGCTATAATGGTAGTAGGACTGCTTACTGTCATTGTGAAAGTTGATATGAAGCATATAAAATAATGAATGCATACCAGGGTAAGATACAGAAGCATTCTTTCCAAAATTACTGGATAAAAATGTCTATCCTTCTGTTTTCCCCAGTGTTGAAAAGTGGAAAGCCAGCTTTTTAGGAGCAGAATTGTGGCTGTTCCTATTTCTGTTTGGTTTTCTCATAGCTTCACTATTTACTTGCTGAATAATATTTCTAACTGACCACAGTAATATGACAATATACATGGCTTGAATATAAAGCTACAATAGATAAGCTTTAAGTCTGGAATAAAATGGAAAAGCAAAATACTTTTATATTATTGGCCTCATTCTGCATGTGATGGCTTTAGAGAGACATTTTATTACAGAATCATAATAACAATCAATTACTATAATCACTAAATACTTTGGGGGCTTTTGTAACAGTAGTTTTGATTGAATGCATTACTGTTTTAATGACATCATTAACTTTGAGTATTTAAGCGGCTCCCCATTTACAGTGAAAGAAACATCTTAAACAATTATTTCAGCAAACATCTTATTATATTCTAAAGATAAAGATTTTGCAAGATTATTTTAAGGCATTTATTTATTACTTTAAACTCTATCATCAACTTATTTCCCAGAAAATTTTTGGCTCTAAAAAGACATCTTGTAATCAAAAATAAAACTGGAGAATTTGGGTGTGGAATATTAGTACTAACTTTGTTGTGTTTTAAGCTCTTTTCAAATTTAATTGAAATATATTGATCATCTTTGCACTGCTGTCATTACTACAACTGCTAATATATTTAAATATCAACATTAAATTGCTTTAAAGGGTTTTTTTTTACTTTTTTTTTCTTTTTTGGGGTTTTTCTAGACAGGGTTTCTCTGTGTAGCCCTGATTGTCCTGGAACTCACTCTGTAGATCAGGCTGGCCCTGAACTCAGAAATCCACCTGTCTCTGCCTCCCAAGTGCTGGGATTAAAGGCGTGTGCCACCACTGCCCAAGGTTTTTTACTTTTACATTTATATTTTCTGTATTTTAAGATTAAGAATGTAGCCATTGATCCAGTGTGTGTATTCTAGCATATTAGCTCATCACTAGATCCTAAGTTCATTTCTGTCATTTGCTAATAATTATAATACTATTGTGTTTAGTATCTAAACTATTAATATCATCTTTTGTTTCATGGTCAAAGGTTATTTTTCTACTCAATTATTTTAAAAACTACTATGGTTTTCTTTTGATGCATTCATTCTGAGTTTATTAACTATTTAGCTCTTCAGTGATATATTTTATTTTAAGTTGTAAGAAGATGTCTAAAAACATTTGAGCCCTTCCCAACAATGGGCCAGCTGTTGATGATGTATTGATTGCTTCATATTTTGAAAACCATATTTTACTGCTGAGTTGGAGTGCTATTTTTATTTGATATATACATAAAAAGGTATGAGAGAGAGACAGAGACAGAGAGAAAGAGAGAGAGAGAGAGAGAGAGAGAGAGAGAGAGAGAGAGAGAGAGAGAGAAAGAGAGACCTAACACTACACATTTTTTTGGTTCAAGCTATCCTGAGCATATGTAGGGAGAACAAGAGAACACAGATTACCTTACACTAGAACTAGAGAATCTACACTCGTTATAAATTACTATAAAATAAGACTTCAATGCTCAGTAAAGAAGATTCCCAGGTTAATGAAATTAATTGACACAAAACAGGAGAAAGTTCTTTTTTATTTTATTGGATATTTTCTTTATTTACATTTTAAATGTTTTCCCCTATCCAGGTCTCCCCTTCAGAAACCCCCATCCCATCCTCCTTCCCCTGCCTCTATGAGGGTGCTCCCCCACCCACCCACCCACTCCTGTCTTCCTGCCCTGGCATTCCCCTACACTGGGCAATCAAACACACTCAGGCACAAGGGCCTCTCCTCCAACTGACACCAACAAGGCCATCCTGTGCCACATACTCAGCCAGAGCCATGTACACTCTTTGGTTGGTGGTTGAGTTCCCAGAAACTGTTGGGGGGGGGGATGGGTCTGGCTAGTTGACACTGTTGCTCCCTCCATGGGGCTGCAAACCTCCTCAGCTCCTTCAGTCCCATCTCTAACTCCTTCACAGGCGACCCTGAACTCAACCCAATGGTTGGCTGAGAGCATCCACCTCAGGCAGAGCTCAGGCAGAGCATCTAAGGAGATAGCCATATCAGGCTCCTGTCAGCAGGCACTTCACAGCATCTATAATAGTGTCTGGGTTTGGTGACTGTATATGGAATGGCTAATATCTACTTATCAGTGAGTACATACCATGTGTGGTTTTTGTGGCTGACTTACCTCATTCAGGATGATATTTTCAAGTTCCATCCATTTTGCCTGTGAATTTCATGAAGTCATTGTTTTTAATAGCTGAGTAGTATTCCATTGTGTAAATGTACCACATTTTCTGTATCCTTTCCTCTGTTGAGGGACATCTGGGTTCTTTCCAGCTTCAGGCTATTATAAATATGGCTACTATGAACATAGTGGAGCATGTGTCCTTATTACATGTTGGAGCATCTGAGTATATGCCCAGGAGTGGTATAGCTGGGCCCTCAGGTAGTACTATTGCCAATTTTCTTATGAACTGTCAGACTGACTTCAAGAGTAGTTGTACCAACTTGGAACCCCACCAGCAATGAAGTAGTGTTCCTCTTTCTCCACAACCTCGCCAGCATCTGCTGTCACCAGAGTTTTTGATCTTAGCTATTCTGACTTGTGTGAGGTGGAATCTCAGGGTTGTTTTGATTTGCATTTCCCTGATGATTAAAGATGTTGAACATTTGTTTAGGTGCTTCTCAACCATTTGAGTTTCCTCAGTTAAGAATCCTCTGTTTAGCTTTGTTCCCATTTTTAATAGGGTTATTTGGTTCTCTGGAGTCTAATTTTTTGAGTTCTTTGTATATATTAGATATTCACCCTCTATCAGATGTAGGATTGGTAAAGATCTTTTCCAATCTGTTGGTTGCCATTTTGTCCTATTAACAGTGTTCCTGCCTTAAAGAAGCTTTGCAATTTTATGAGGTTCCACTTGTCAATTACATGCAGATCAAGTCCTGCTCAGTATTAGATGATGACTCTCAAGATAATAGAAGGTTTTCTTTATGGTGCTGGAGAAAGAGCTTTACTAACATAAAGCAAGAAACTATGTTTAACACCTTGTGCAAAAACTCCAGTAACTTTATGTGTGTTCCATGTACAAAATAAAAAATTAAGTGTTAAGAATACAATTTATCACAGTGATATTATTAAATAAAAGTAAAGTTGAGGAAAATTTAAGTATATCTTAGAAACTGACTAGCCAATCACATAAATAGATTCTTTCCTCCTGATACAGTCATTTCTCCATAAGAAAGGGAAATATCTCTAGTATTGCTAGGGGCTAGCAAAGTAACACATGCTCAAAGCCCTTTCTAAAAGTGGTTTTTCATGTAACTTTTGCGTATCTCCCACATACTTTAAGTTGCCAACTTACTTATAGCATTGAAAAGAATATAAATGCTAAAAATAATTGTGATACTATAGCATACAGGGAATATCATAACAGAGAAGGAAAATCCTTGGATTGGAAAGACGGCTCAGAGTTTAAGAACACTTGATTCTCTTGCAGAGCACCTGGGCTTGGTTGATTTTCAGCATTGATGTGGTGGCTACATCCACCTGTAACTCTATTCTCAGAGGACCCAATGTCCTTTTAGGGCTACCAACTCACTTGCAATACACATACACACATGCAAACAAATACTAATACTCATAAAAATAATTCTATTAAAAATGAAAGGAACATTTCATATGTTCACTAAAATAGTTTTTTTCTTTACTGAAAACTCTTCATTTGTACATATGAATTTATGGCTGTGAAATCCACACATATACAAGTGTCACTATATTTTGTGTCAAGTATAATGCTACCCACTAAAACATTCATATAGACAACACAAAAAGAGCAAGCCTGTGGTGAGAGCTACTTGAGAAACTGATGTGTGGCAATAAAAATTTAAGACCTACCTGAAATATATGGCGTGTTAAAGACTAGTCTTGGCAATTTAGTGAGACCCTGTCTCAAGATAAACATGGAAACAAGGGTTGGCTCCATAGTCTAGTGGTAGAAAGCTTCCATAGAAAAATGCAAGCCTAAATATTTTCTACGAACCAATAACTAAATAAATAAGGAAGAAGAACAAGAGAGAAGAAAGAAAGAAAAGACAAGAAAAGACACAAAAAGAAAAGAAAGGGAAAAAAGAGAAGAAAAGAAAAGAAGAAAAGAAAAGAGGAGAAAAGAAGCCACATGTGTCCAAGTGGTTATTTATCTGGTTGTTTATGTCACACATCATGTTACAATTTTGGAAAAATTCTATTGTCACTAATATTATGTAGCATTGTATAGTAGCTCTGTAACAGTAGTAGATTCAGAAAATTAACCCCATACACAATTTATGGGCCAAAATCCATATATGAAAATTGAACTTTTTAGTATTGTCAACATAAAAGGCACAGTTTGGAAATCTACAGAAGCTGTTTCTTTCTTACCTCTTCCCTCAAATGACCAGTGTCTTCATTCTTACAGAAAATCCCCCACGTTAGAAATTGAGAACATGATGAACACCATCTGCCCCTGCCACCTGATCTAGTCAAACTGAATGGCTGTGTGATCTAATTTTAATGAACTGCTAAAATATTCATGTCAAGATTTTCCTGTCTATAACCCCTCTCTTGTCTATCTTGATGCTAAACATCTTTTCAAAAAAAGTCATATTTTGGGAAATACATTTATAATCCCAAAACTGTAACTGTCAACATGACTAGAGAACAAGCATTTCATTAGAGTTCATAACAGGAGTTGTGGTTTCTACCACATGTGCTTGATTCTTCTAATATAATCTAACTGTAGATGTTCTCTGACTATTATCTTCTCATAGAAGCATTTGCTGGCATTCAAGGCATGGCTATTTGAAGGTAAGAGGAATTCTCATTCTGTAGGATCTTATTTCCAAATGTTTTTCTCAATACTTTTTACATTAATAAAGCAGGAAACAACAAATTTTCCCAAATGATTGTAAAAGCAGCTTATCTCATTTTCTCTAGAATTTCCCTTCAATTAAGTCTAATAATTTCTACCACTTGTAGATTTATGAGAATGGCTTTTGTTAGTATGTTTGTTTGTGGTACTAAGTTGTTTCTGGAAATTTGTCAGCCACACACATATAGTAAAGATGATAAAATTGTATTACTCTTAATGATTATGATTGTTGATAATATAAATGCATATTTCAACTAAAGTAAATACTGTATTTTCCTGAATTTAATTTAGTTTTAATATTATTATTATCATCTCTCTTTCCCTTCTCCCCTGCTTGTGTGTGTGTGTGTGTGTGTGTGTGTGTGTGTGCGCACTTGTAGAGGCCAAAAAGGGGCATCAGATCACCTTAAACTGAAGTTATAAGTTATTATTAATTGTACAGTGTGGGATCTGTAATGGAACCATAGTTCTCTGGAAAAAGCAGCAAGCATTTTTCCCACACCTGAAACTATCAAAGTTCAAGAACCTGAGATAAAAATTATCACAGGGCTAGGGAAGAGTTTAGTATTACCACTTTGCTAAAGAAATAGCAATAAAATGACTGCTAATGGCATATTGCTATGCTCATGGACAAGTGTCTAACCCAGTCCTCACTAGGGAAGTTTCTTCTTGAAGTAGATGGGAACTAACCCACTGACTCACAACTGGACAGTGTTCAGACGGAAAGACTTTGGAGCACTCATTCCTAAATGGAATATCTTTATTAAATCCCTCCCCTCAAACCCCATGCATTTGTGAAAAAAAGGAGGCAAGAAAAAATTGTAAGAACATGGAGTAGGATGGATGGTTCCAAGAAAACAGTGTCGTCCAGATGCAACAGAACTGACTGACACAAATATGAAGCCACTAATACTGTGAAGGCATACGCAAGGCCTGCGCAGGTTCATCCCTGACAAGACCCCAATACTAAGGGGAGTACACAGGAAATGGAAAATCAGTGTTCTTCAGTAGAATGTCGGGGAATATATTAACACTCCATGGCAGGCACCAGGCCTAGAAGTAATTAGCCAATGCAAAACGAACTCCACAGTTTTTGTTTGTTTGTTTGTTTGTTTGTGGGTTTTTTGTTTTGTTTTGCTTTTTTGTCACATTTGTCATATCATTTTTGCTTATTTGTTTTGATTTTCCTTTTGGTATTTTCTATTTTTAAAATAATGAGAGATAACCTAAAGTTGTGTGGGTAGGGAGCTTGTATGTATTTATGAGGATTTGGTGAAAGAAAAACTTGATCAAAATATATTACATGAAAAAGTTTAAAAATGCAAAAGAAGTTAGCAAGCATGCTCAACTGCTGAACCATCTCTTTGGTCCAACACTTTTTCAAATAAAATATTGAGAAGCTTAGCTATTTCAGATAGTTAAGAGGCTTTTTTTTTTTTTCAAATATAAAGTATTTATGTTAAGCTACACATAGGCTCCAAAGAATTAGGAACATTTCAGTATTTCTTAGAAATTATTGACACTTTTTTGATCTTTTCAGTATTTGAAGAAGGATTAATTTATCAGTAGTATCCTACTTTATCCTACTTTATCCTTTAACATTTGAGGCTGTCTCTATTAACTCTTGTTGAAAAGAATTAATTCCAGATATTTTTCATGTTTATGAACAGAGGCCATTCTTTCTGCTGTACTCTTTTAATGTCAGCTGAGCTGAATTTTCTGCTTAATTTAATCATCTAATTTCCTGCTCAATTTCTGACATGTTTCTCTCAATTAGGTCAACTACGATCAATAGTCTCTGATACAGGTGGTCTTTTATTCTCTTCAAGGCTAACTCTGATATGTAGACCTGATAAAGCTAGGATTCAAGGAGACACAACAGAAATGCAAGTTTTGTCTGAACCCAGAGCTTAGCAGTTGCATCAAATCACCCCTGTTAAAGTCTGGGCATCCAAGAAAGCCTTATAGCCAATTAAATAGCCTCTAACTTTTGATAGAAGGTATTCAAAATCTCAACAAAATTAGAAGGTGCAGTGAATAGAAATTAATCACACATGTTCGAGATGTTTAATATGGATTTTGTTTTAAGACTTAAGGCTAGCAGAATACAAATTTAGATATCACATGGTAATATATCTCTGATTTTCAGTGTCCCTTAGATTTCTCCATTGATAGTATTTTAACACTTGGATAATGGAGGCTATTTGATGCTTACCATCTTTCTCTGTCCTGGAGTACAAATTTAAACTATGTCTTCCTATTAGATCCTGTTATGCTAACACTATAATTTTTTTATCATATTAGAAGCTATGAATGCAAAGCATTTTAATCTCCAAAAAGAGTTTTAAATACAATTCAACATTTTGAAGATAGATCCTAAACTAGAGAGTTATTTTTTAAGAATATTTAATTTTATTACATGTATTAGTTACCTTTCTATTGTATTAAAACACCACAACAAAGGTAACTCTTAGAGGGAAGGGATTATTTGGGACATACAGCTCCAGAGTGATAGGAGTATTTATTCATTACAGTGGGGAGTGTGGCAACAGGGAGGCAAGCATAGCAAGGGACCACCCACTGAGAGCTCACATCCTCTTATCCACAAACTGGAAAGCAGAGAGCTAACTTGAAATGATAGGAGTCTTTTGAAATGTCAGGGACTGACAGTGATGATACACCTTCTCCAAAAAAGCCACACTTCCCAATCCTTCCCAAATAGTTCTACCAACTGGGGACTAAGTGAGTAGTGAAGTCCATGAGGGGCTTTGACATTCAAACTACCGTGGTAAATTATTATAAGTAGTGAGGAAAATGAAATATTTATCACTTAGATTCAAGATCACTTTAGAAATGGTTAAATGTTGCACAATGCTTAACAAATAAAATTTCAAACAGATTGAAAATCCCTCTATACAATGATCAGGCCACTAGTCAGATATATTTTTTAAGATTGTTAGTTTTTCCATCTGAAAACTCAATGGAGCTGTCATAAATACAATAATATCACTTGAGAGAATTTAGAATAATTTCTTCTGACCCTAGTTCATGACTGATGGATAATTTATTAAGTTCTATTTGTTTTCTATTATTCAGTAGTTGCCTTTACCCACTGTGTAGTTTGTATTAGGCATGAGTCACCCTTTCAAGGTAATGTTCCTTCCAGCTGAGTCATTGTATATATATTTGCTCCTATGTGAAATGTTCCTTATGTACTTCCCTTACTATGTATAATATACACAGTACAGAATGCAACCATACCAATCATTCAAAGTAAAGCAGAATATGAGGCAGAGATTTGTGTATTGAGACCTGTTTATATGTTTATAATGTGTACTGGCTGGTTTTGTGTGTCAACTTGACACAGGCTGGAGTTATCACAGAGAAGGGAGCTTCAGTTGGGGAAGTGCCTCCATGAGATCCAGCTGTGGGGCATTTTCTCAATTAGTGATCAAGGGGATAGGGCCCCTTGTGGATGGTGCCATCCCTGGGCTGGAATCTTGGATTGTATAAGAGAGCAGGCCGAGCAAGCCAGGGGAAGCAAGCCAATAAGGAACATCTTTCCATGGCCTCTGCATCAGCTCCTGCTTCCAGACCTGCTTAAGTTCCAGTCCTGACTTCCTCTGGTGATAAACAGCCATGTGGAAGTGTAAGCTCAATAAACCCTTTCCTCCCCGACTTGCTTCTTGGTCATGATGTTTGTGCTGGAATAGAAGCCCTGACTAAGACATAATGCATACATATAATTAGCTTTTTTTTCTTTTTTTCTTTCTTCCTTCATCCCTCCCTCCCTCCCTCCCTCCCTCCCTCCCTCCCTCCCTCCCTCCCCTCTTGTCTTTCTTTCCTTGCCAGTGGGTTTAGATGTTCTGATTATTCTGTAAGTACAGAGTAATCTGGCCTTAAATTTGTAATAGTTTTCCTACCGTAGCCTTGAGAATGCTTATCCTGAAATTACAGACTTGAGAAATTGTGTGTGTGTGTGTGTGTGTGTGTGTGTGTGTGTGTGTGTGTGTTTAGGATGAATATGAGAAAAAAAGATAGCAGATTTGCAAAATAGAGTGCTGAGATAGTAGTGCAAACAACACAAATTTAGGTTTTTTTTATTTATTCATCTTTTTGAGATCTCATGAATAATATCTTCTAGGCAGACTATTATACCCTTCAGAAACTCCAACACTTTTTCTTTTATGCAATTGAATCTTCTATCAAATGGAATTTGTGTTTCATTCTTACCTATGCTGCAGGTGTAAGTCACCCTGGTAACATGAGGAGGGTGGTTTTCATAGAAGGGTAAGATTTGGAAGTGAATAATCACACAAATTCAGTAGTACATTTGAGTATTTATTTGATTGACCCATTATATGGTATCTTGTTATATTTTCTTGTTCTAATACTTAACAATATTCACTACAGTTTACTAATTATTTTAAATTTTAAGTCTAAGAAAAAATGACTTTTGGGATAGAACTACTGTAAGTACACTAAATGATAATGTAACTATTAGTCATGAGGTAAATCATAGAGAAGCAAGGAATTCAGATTTGAATCTTAAATTATCTTCTAATTACTTGATGTATAGTATTTTTGTCTTCTAGTAGATGACATAAGCTTATTGATGAATGTGCATATCTCTCATACCTCCTTTCAATTCACTTCAACTAATATTTATCTGATAGAAAAAAGTAACAGGAGCTACACACTGAAGGAATTATTAGTGAACTAATTTAAGAAAAAATTGTAAATAAACCTATATAAATGTTAATACAAAAAAATTGCAGAATGAATCAACTCAGAATATATTAAAGTTTAGTTGCATTCCTGATATGAGTGATTTTTAAATTTTTCTATTTTTTTTACAGGTACTTTAGTAGTGATTAAAAATAAAGAAAAATAATTTTAATATGAACAAATTTGACAGCATAGAGAAAATTATATTCAAGGATATAAGTAATATCTCTTTGAGCACTATTGAAACTTAAGTCATTCCTTGGGCTAAATTAAATATTCAAATTCCCTCCTTCTCTTTCACGCTCTGTCTTCCTCCTTTCCTCCCTCCTTCTCATCCAATTTCTCTTTCTTTCCTTTCTTCTCTTCTTCCCCCTTCCTTTCTATAAGAAGCACTACTCTAAAAAGAAAAGGGGGTGAACTTATTCTGAGCTTGTTTTTGTCTTAACAACAAGGAGCAGGTGTGAATCAGTTGCAATTACAATGATGAAAATAATCACCAACAATGTGGTTTGGATGATCTTATTCAATATCTTAAAATCTATCCAAAGCATTGATTTTGAGAAATGATGGGACCAGAGAAATAAAGAGAATTAAAATTGAATTGTATCTCATTATTTTATTTGTTGGTAAAATATTATTTCAATGCTGCATTCTCAACCTCCAAGTTGCTATAAAATTTTGGTAGGTACTCAGTCCTGAGTATCTACCAGATGAAATAAAATACATATCAATGATTTCTTGCTATGCCCTAGATACTCTCACATAGTGTGGTGGTTTGAATATGCTTGGCCCATAAAGAGTGGTACTGTTAGACAATATGGTTTTTTTGGAGGAAGTATGCCATTGTAGGGGTGGACTTTGAAGCTTTACCCAGTGTAAAAGAATCAGTTTTCTCATGGCTATAGTCAGAGCAAGATGAAGACTCTCAGCTACTCCTGCAACTTCCTGCCTGGAAGCTGCCATACTCCCACCTTGAGGATAATTGACTGAACACCTAAACATGTAAGCAAGCTCCAATTAAATGTTGTTCTTCATAAGAGTTGTCTTGGTCATGGTATCTCTTCACAGCAATGGTAACCCTAACTAATAGAGAAGTTCTGACCAGGATTCAGGTACTGCTATGGTAGACCTGACCATGTTTTTGTTTTTGTTTTTGTTTTTGTTTTTGTTTTTGTTTGGAGGAATGTGGATTTTGAGACTTTGGATTTGGAAATTTGTAGAATGTTTTTATTTTAGTTTTATTTATTTATCTTATTTATTTTTTATTAGATATTTTCTTTATTTACTTTACTTCTTTATTTATTTTAATTTCTTTATTTCTTTATTTCTGCTTTCCCAGTTTCCCCTCCAAAACAAAAAACAACAAACAAAACAACAACAAGAACAAACCCCTGTTGCTTCCCCCTCCCCGTGCTTGCCACCCCACCCTCTCCCACTTATTGGCTCTGGCATTCTCCTACACTGGGGCACAGAACCTTCACAGGGCCAAGGGCCTCGCCTCCCATTGATGATCGACTTTGCAATCCTCTATTATACACATGCTTTCAAAGCAATGAGTCCCATCATGTGTACTCCTTGGTTGGTGGTTGAGTCCCTGGGAGCTCTGAGGGTACTAGTTAGTTCATATTGTTGTTCATCCTAAGGGGCTGCAAACCCTTCAGCTCCTTTGGTCCTTTCTCTAACTCCTTCATTGAGGACCCTGTACTCAGTTCAATGGATGGCTGTGAGCCTCCATTTATGTATTAGTCAGGTACTGTCAGAGCCTCTCAGGAGACAGCTTTATCAGGCTGTTTTGTCCTTCCTTCAGTCTCTGCTCCATAGTTAGTCTCTGCAACTCCTTCCATGGATATTTTGTTCCCCCTTTTAAGAAGGAATGAAATGTCTACATTTTGGTCTTCCTTCTTCTTGAGTTTCTTGTGGGTTGTGGGTGGTTCTTCCTGTATTCTGAACTTCTGGGCTAACATACCATGTATGTTCTTTTGTGATTGGGTTACCTCACTCAGGATGATATTCTCCAGATCCATCCATTTCCCTAAGAATTTGATAAATTCATTGTTTTTAATAGCTGGGTAGTACTCCATTGTGTAGATGCACCACAATTTCTGTATCTATTCCTCTATTGAGGGGCATCTGGGTTGTTTCTAGTTTCTGGCTATTATAAATAAGACTGCTATGAACATGGTAGAGTGTGTGTCCTTATTACATCTTGGATCATCTTCTGGGTATATGCCCAGGAGTGGTATAGCTGGGTCCTCCGAAAGAACTATGTCCAATTTCCGGAGGAACTGCCAAACTGATTTCCAGAGTGGTTGTACCAGTTTGTAATCCCATCAGCAATGAAGTAGTCTTTACCAATCCTATATCTGATAGAGGCCTAATATCCAATGTATACAAAGAACTCAATAAGTGAGACTCCAGAGAACCAAATAACCCTATTAAAAAATGGGGTACAGAGCTAAACAAAGAATTCTCAACTGATGAATACCGAGTGGCTGAGAAGCACCTAAAGAAATGTTCAACATCCTTGGTCATCAGGGAAATGCAAATCAAAACAACCCTGAGATTCCACCTCACACCAGTCAGATTGGCTAGGATAAAAAACTCAGGTGACAGCAGATGCTGGCGAGGTTGTGGAGAAAGAGGAACACTACTTCATTGCTGGTGGGATTGCAAACTGTAGAATGTTTTAAATGGGGCTTAATGGGCTATCTTAGTAGTAATATGAAAGATATTGGTGCTGAAGGTAATTTGAAATGTGGAGGCCTAGCTCAAGAGTTTTCAAAGGAGAAAAGTATTAGAATGTGGCCTAGAGACCATTCTTGTGATGTTTTGGTGAGGAATATGGCTGTTTTTTGTCCTTGTCTGAAGACTTACCTAAGGCTAGTGTGAAAACACTCAAATTAACTGCATTGACAAAGGAAATCTCAAAAAAAATATCCAAGTTTAGATGTTATCCTGTAGTTTAGTTTTGTAATGAGTGTTTTGATCAAGCATAACAAGTTTAGAAAGGAAAAATGTGTATTTCAAGTAATAAAAGGGCACTAGACGGTACAGTGGAACTAAATCCTGTGTTTGAGGTGATAAACAGATAAAGGGAGTGGTCCAGCTAAGCTTATTGTTTGCTTGTTTTTTGTCTTTATTTGGACTTTTAATATGTAGTGAACTACAGTCTCAAAATGGAAGTCACAGGCTTTTGATCTGAATCTTGAGGAACTGGAGTCATGAAAAGCTTATGTCTAGGCATGGTGGTACAGTTTTAATCCCAGGAGTCAGAGGCAAACAGATCTCTGAGTTTAAGGCCAGTCTGGTAAAAAGCAGATTCCAAGTAGAAAAAGCTTAGGTCCAGGCATGGTGGTAAAAGCCTTTAATCCTAAAACTCAGGAAACAGAGGCATTCAGATCAGAGTTCAAGATCAGTTTACAGTGCAAGTTCTAGGACAACCAAGCTTAGGCAATGAAGGATATAATAGAACAAGGGGTCATGTTACAGCTCCAGCAAGAAGAAGAAGTTGGAATCTTTGGTCATGTGGCTCTGACTTTAGATTCATGAATAGAAGGGACTACTGGGGCAATTGATAGTGGTTATCTGGAGCTAAGAAATTAGTGGTGATTAGGAAGAGATCAGCATAACTGAGATGAATCTTCTGGAAAGTGTTTTCTGAGAGCACACAGAAGCTGTGTTCCAGAGATAGTTATAGTAGTACCTGTGCTGCACCTGGACTTGGCATGCATAAGCACCACACAGGTGATATAAAATTTGAATGTATGAAGGGGTCCTGGAGGTCAGCTTGAGTCTTGGCACTGCAAGAGGCCAGGGAAAGCTGCTGGTGAAGGTGCACCTTCAGTTGCAGTTGATGGTCCAATACTGAAGGGATCAAGCAAAGAATTTAAGGCTTGGCACCACAAAGAGAACCTATGAAAGTCTATTAATGAAACCTATCTGCAGCTGAAGACCCCAAGAAATTGGAGATGTCAATACCATGAGATGATAACCAAGAATAGCAGTAACAATGGAGTGGAGTCAACGAGAGCCCTAGAGTGCTACAGAAGGCAGAGCTGAATAAGTGATCTAAGCTCCTGGTAGAAATCCAGAAGATCATGTGTGGATTTTGAATATTAGAACAAGAAACTGTAAAGTTGAAGTTGCTAGGAATATAGGAGTTGTGGAATACCTGTAGAGGAAAGCTGCTAACAGGGAATGGAACCAGCCCAAGAGAATGAAGTTTGTTGCTGCTCAATGACAGATCTGCCAACAACAATCATCATGGATGAAAGGACCTGGAGATCTGAAGAATACTTTGACATCAGACATAAAGACATGGATGTTAGAGTTTGTACAGTAGGTTTTCTGTCTTGTTCTGGTCTAGTGTTTCCTCACTATGATGTTTTGGAATGGTAATAAATATTCTGTCGTATTGGAAGTATATGATCTGCTTTTTGACAGTTAAGTGATTGTATATGTCTCAGAAGAGACTTTTAACAGGGGTCTTTTAACTTGGTGGAGACTGTTATAGACTATGTGACTTTTGAAGTTGGAATAAGTATATTTTGCATTATGTTATGCAGAGGTATGGTCCATATAGACTTATGTGTTTGAACAAACCTTTGGGGGCCAGAGAGTGGAATTGGTGGTTTGAATATTCTTGGCCCATAGGGATTCATACTGTTAGAGAATATGACTTTGTTGAAGGAAGTACATCACTGTTTGGGAGAACTTTGAAGCTCTGCCCAGTGCAGAAGAGTGAGTTTTCTCCTGGCTGCAGTCAGATCAAGATGCAGACTCTTAGCACCTCCTGCATCTTGCCTGCCTGGAAGCTGCCATGCTTCCACCTTAATGATGATGGATTGAACTCCTAAACCTATTTGACAGCCCCAATAACTGTTGTCCTTCATAAGACTCTCCTTGGTCATGGTGTCTCTTCACGGCAATGGAAATCCTAACTAAGACACACAGTCATCTCATGTTGTTCTCAAATAATGATGTCAAGAAAATAGTATTCCCACAATTTATAGATAAGGACAACAGGTCATTGAGTATAATTAGTATGTCCAACTTACTATATCTAATGAATGAAGTTTGAATTCAAATCACATTAAGTTTCATAGCATAAAAACATGTTCGTATGTTAACTTTCCAAAGAAATACATGAAAAGTGAAGGCCCAATACCAATGTAACAATTATTCTTCTTCATGGTTTATATTTGGTATTTAAATAATTATGTCTGAAAGGAAGAATGTAACAATTTGATAGAAGAATTAAATGAGGCTTTCTATTGTACTTTAGAATAACCACTGGTGATAATAATATATTAGATGTCAGAATAGTTATAAGAAAGAATTTTGAATCCTCTCACCATAAATAGGCTTGGGGTCTGAGGCAAAAACCAGGGGAAGGAGATGGAAGAAGGGAGAAGTCACTCTGGGGTAGGTGGATCCTGAGCACATGGCCATAAGACCACTGAACATGGCCAGTTGAAATAGGAGTGACCCAGGCAAAACATGATCAGTTACATCTTGGGATGATTCACAGGCAAAAAGACAAAAATAGCACAGACAGTTGATATCTGTCTACCTCTAGTATTTTTAAGTTTATGTATAAATATAAAAGTTTTGTATCTTTTATTTGGGAGCTAAAAGATCTAAGTGAGAGGACTGATACAGGCTGTCTACATGAAAAACTTCAAATTGGCAGTTCAGGATATAAGTCTAGATCTCTGTTTCTGAGAACTGGACAAATCCAACCCAGTCAGTTACTGGAAAAACCTCAGGTCTTGGGCAGCCAATCAAAAGCTGCCCTGTCACCTGGCCTGAGGCAAGGGCAATGAGTCAGCAACAGTTTCCAGGCTTCCCCAGCATCAGTTTTCAGCCCTGACCAACCCCCAGCAATGGTTCTGGAATGTCCTTAGATATGGAGCCAACCAATTAAGCTAAAAGTCACCTACCCTCCCTGGAATTCTCCTGTGAGAATTTACATTGGGCCTGTGAGCTCAACTGGGTGTTTCTATCTTAGTAAATGGAAGACGTTAGCTTGCTGTATTTCTGCAGAATAAAATGCTTACTTTTGCATACTATTTGAGTCTGGGGTGTCATTCTTCAGCAAATCATGGTGGGGGTAGAAACACCCAGATAATATTTACTGTATATACATACATATGTATATATATATATATATATATATCAAATATATATATAGCAAATATATATAATGTAATTATAATTTTAAAATATAAACTGGGTGGTAGTAGCCCATGCCTTAAATCCTAGCACTCAGAAGAGAAAGGGAGGCATATCTCTGTGAGTTCAAGGCCACCCTGGTCTACAGAGTGAGGTCCAGATGAGCCAGGGCTACAGAAATAGAAAGCCTGTCCTAAATTAAAACAAAAAAAAATCAAAAATAAATAAACAAGTAAACAAAATATATTTAAAAATTAAAGAATACATTTAAAAAATAAAGGGGCACTTTTTGATCTGTTAAATAATAACTTTAATAATACAAAGAAATAAATCAATAAATAGTTACTCATGCTTAAGTTCTTTAAGGTGGATATTAACTTCTATGTTTTGCCTAAATTTTCCAGCATAAATCTAACCATAGAGTTGAATGTTCAAATGTTTTAAACATTACATTAAAAATTATGCATTAATAACTCATTTTGTATTACCTTAGATAATTTTGTCTTGGATTCAGGCTTATCTTTGGTAACAAAGTCATTAAGGAGACGAGACCGATCATAGTTGGCATGTTCAGATTCATCCATGTAATCCTTGTCTTTCCCTAGAGCTAAAAAGAAAATCGAGAAAGTTACATTCATTTTTGTCTACCCATTTTACTTAGTAAATATGTTAATAATAATCTGTATTTGTTTTCGCAAGTGCCAAGGTCTCGAATACTCATGTATAGAGCAAAGTTTCTTAACTGGACTGAGGAAGAATCAGGTAGGCATTCTCTGCTGACCTTTTATACTATTGCCTTCAGGTGAATCAGACATTGACCAGAACTTGAAGGACATAGCAGGATGATTGCCGCTGGTGCTTCACGATATGGGTGTGGTGATGCAACTGCTACTGGGGGAACATGGCTGTGGCTATGGCCTATGGTGTCCATGAATCTGTGTTCACCTTGGAAGGTGATCTTCGAGTCATCTTCTGTAATCAGATTAGAGGCATAAAGGAGGACACGATCCCAGATAAAGGCCTTCACTTCAGCATCCTCTGGTTCCAGTTCCCTATATTTCTAGGAGTGAGGGCTACTGTCCATTGTCAATGAGGTGCTCAAGAGTATGGTAGCCAAGTTTAGTGTTTCACAGCTGATTGTCCAGTAAATTCACATGTCTATGTTGATCTGAAGAAAGTTGACAGAGTACACCAAGATTTCAGTCATCTTGGGGAGGAAAAGAAAGTCCAGTGGTAGGCCCAAAGTGGAATCCAGTTCAAGGGGAGGTCTCAAGGCCTGACACTATTACTGAGGCTATGGAGCACTCACAAAAAGGGAACTACTATGACTGCCCTCTGAAAGACCCAACAAGCAGCTGAAAGAGTCATATGCAGATATCTGCACCCAACCAGTGGACAGAAGCAGCTGACCCCTGTTGTTGAATTAGGGAAAAGCTGGAAGAAGGTGAGGAGGAGGGTGACATTGTAGGAGGACCACCAGTCTCATTTAACCTAGACTCCTGAAATCTCTCAGACACTGGAACACCAACCAGGTGGCATACACCAGCCCACAACACATATACAGCAGAGGACTGCTGGGTCTGGGTTCAGTCACAGAAGATGCATCTAGCCCTCAAGGGACTGGAGGCCTCAGGGAGTTTTGAGGTCTAGTGGGGTGCTGGGGTAGGGAGGTGGGATCAGGACATCCTCCAGGGGGCAGGGAGGAGATATGGAATGTAGAACAGTCAGAGGGTGGACTGGGAGGGGAATAAAATCTAGAGTATACAAAAAATTAAAAGGAGAAAAAGAGAAAGAGAGACAGAGAGACACACAGAGAGAGAGAGACAGAGAGAGAGACACAGAGAG
>JADRCD010206603.1:14801-31591 GCA_019843815.1 Montemys delectorum
AGAGAGAGAGAGAGAGAGAGAGAGAGAGAGAGAGAGAGAGAGAGAGAAAGAGAGAGAGAGAGAAGAAGGGTGAAGTCTCAAACATTTTGCCAACAAATTTGGAAGTTTAAAAAATTAATAGGAGCTGTAAAGATATAAAGGTGGCTTAGCAATTGATAGCACTGGCTGCTGTTGTAGCAGACCTGAGTTTAGTTCCTAGCACCCACCAAGGGTGGCTCATAACCTCCTTTAACTCCATCTCTAGGGGACCAAACACTGCCTTTCTGCACTCACATGAACATAGTCATGCATAGATAGATATAGATATTTCCAAGTTTAATTATCCCTTTAAAAGCCTTATTTCTAATCAAGAGATGGCCTAGTGGATAAAGTGTTTGCCACCTAAGCATACGTGTGTGTGTGTGTGTGTGTGTGTGTGTGTGTGTGTGTGTGTGTAAATTATAGGCATTTAAAGGCATTTTTACAGGAATTTCCTTTATGTTGAAAAGGTGTACATTCATTTAACTCAGTTATTTTACTTCTTAATTCCAAATGGGACCTTCTCACAGACATACTCAAAGAGGAACTCTGAACCCACAGAACAGTACACAACAAGTCCTATTTTAGCATAATTTGATGTAGCATGAAAGTAGAGGGAGGTAATCAATAAATCAATAAATCACAGCACTCCACTATTGTGTGTATTGGTTTGTAGGGTCCTCCAGGACTTCAGGCTGAGTCTTCTAGACAGCAGGAGTATTTTCTCCTACTTCTTCAACCTTGAAGTCAGAGCTGCAAATGGGGACTGAGATCTGCTCATCTCACTGCCTTGCAAATGGTCACCTATTCCTGAGTGTTCACCACGTTCTTTCCCCTCTGTTCTGTCTCATCCGACCACCAGTATCAGATTAGTGCTCACCCAAACACCTCCAATAAGCTTAATTATCTCTTGAAAATCCTTCTGTCCAGTCAAGAGATGGCCCAGTGGATTAAGTGCTTGACACCTAAGCATGACTCAAGAACACACAGAAAAGTCAATCAGGCTTGATAGCAACCTATAAGTTCAGTTGAGAGGCAGAGGTGGGACATCTTCTGCATAAAACTAAATAAGTGAGCCCTGGATGAGAGCTTACCTCAGTAAGTAAAGTGGAGAGTAATGGAAAAAGATACTCGGTAGCCTTCACACACACATACACACACACACACACACACACACACACACACACACACACACACACCACAGAAATACTAAATCCACACAAGAGCCTTATTCCAATAGTAACTTTCTGAGATACCAGGGATGGTCACCTCAACATATAAATGTGGGGAAGACAGTCCTGCTCATACCACTGTGGGATGCTATGCAAGAGTTAAAAAGAGGGTTGGGAAGATGGCTCAGTGGTTAAGAGCACTGACAGCTCTTCCAGAGGTCATGAGTTCAAATCCCAGCAACCACATGGTGGCTCACAACTATCTGTAATAAGATCTGACACCCTTTTCTGGTGTGTCTGAAGACAGCTATAGTGTACTTACATATAATAATAAATAAATCTTTAAAAAAAAGTTAAAAAGAAAGAGGATGCATGTGCAGGCATATACACAGTTCTCTAAGACATCAAGTTAAATTTAAACGACTTCATCTGATTTACTTTAAAAACTGAACACTCGTTTATGAGATTTGAGAGGCTGTCTCTGAGAGCACTGTAGTCTGAACATGGCTTGTCACTTCTAAAAACCTTTCTCTAAGCTCACCCACATTATAAGGTGGTATGGTGGTCACAGTCAACCTGCATGTGCTGCTGAAGGCAGGGCTTTTCGGAGGGGACTAGATGAAGTGATCAGGTGAGGGCCCTGCGGAGCAAAAGCTGTCGAGTTTACAAGGAGACTGGAATATGCACATATGTGTCCTTGCCTCTTGCTTCCTGATGCCCTGGGCTTTACACATCAGGCACACCCTTTGATCTTGCACCAGCCCTGGGAGCTGAAAGAAACCTCAACTCTTTATAATGTGTCCAGTCTATGGTGTTGTGCTATTAGCAACAGAAAACAGACTGACACCATGTGCTAAGGAGATAATGAAGGGGCTTTATTTCTTTTGTACTATTTAAACTTTTACATAGGGAGTTTTCATGAACTATCTCTGAATCCCCTCCCGGAAAAATCCTGAAGCCAGAGCACACTAATAAGTCTCCTTGTCAAATTAAATTCAGAAGCACACAAGGACAACCTTCATTCTGCCTTTGCTCAATGCTTGAAGTGGCCCTCACGGTTTGTTATATGTGCAAACACAAAAACACATAGAGATGAGTCTGGTCATTGTGGAATATTTTTCCAAATCAGAAAACTTCAAGAATGAAAGTGGGCACTGGCTATAGTCATAACTGGGCAAATAGACAGGCAAGGACTACTTCAGCAAGCTGGGACACCTTGCCAATGCAGCTGCTTTGTTCCCTGCACAAATGAGCGTGTACTATCTGTAGGGTTACGGGGTCCCGCATCCACTCGATTACGGGGCTTGGCCACTCAGGGAGGCAGGAAGTAGAAAGTTGACCGCGCTTACCCCACACTAGGCAGGTGTTGGGTGTAGGGCAGCCCCGGGACACTGCTCTGGGGGTGGGGGGTGTGCAGTATGAGGCTCGGAACAGCCGGAGCTGGTTCGTGGATCCCCAGGCCTGCAAGGAGGCCGGGGCAGTCTGGTTCTCAGGGTCTGGGACATCCATTCAGGTGCAGCTGGGAGCCGCAGAAGAGCTGAGAACTGAGTGGGAGTTCTCCTGGGACCAAGGCGGGGAAAGAGGTGATTTCCACTGGTCCCTCAGGGATAGTCCTTGGGTTGACTGTGGTTGGCTGGGGCTTGATGGTCACCATGGCTGGGAGCACAGAGAGGCCTTCTACAGGAGATTAGACAGCAGCTGTAGAGACAAAGAGGCCTTCTCCATGGCTCCCCATGGTGGATCTCGATGAAAATAGGTTTTAAGACATTTATTGTCATGGTGGAAAGTGAATGAGTGAAACCATAACCTACTTCTCAGGGTGGGCATGAGGTTAAATAAATACCTTTTGCCTAACAGGTCACATCCTCTACCTGTGGAGGGTTTGGGGCATTGATCTTATGTGACTGATGGCTCCAAATCTATGGAGAGCTTCAGCTAGTGACAGGGGCCTGGTGCCCAGGAACAGGAGAAACACCTACCGTCCCTTCAAAGTCTCTGGGGTTTTGAGCCTTAGCTCAACTGGCAACAAGGCTATCTTTCACGGTCCTACAACTATCCACAGTGTATTGGACTATTTCTCATCAGTTTCACCTCTTACACATCTCTCCTGATCAGGTCTGGTGGGTCTCCCTCACTTTGTCCTTTCTGTGGGATAGCTGCACTATAATTCACTTAAACAATCCATCTTTTACAAGAATGACCTTTCAAAAATATTAGAAAATGATTCTTTTGTTTTCATTGAAATGAAACTTGTACATTGTAGAAGACACGGGAGTGGGGGGGGGGGGGGGAGGGAAGCAAAGCAAAACAAAACAAAACTAAAGCCAAAACCCAAAGCACTGAGCGTCTTCCAGGATTTAAAGCTGGAGGTTTTGCAGCTGTTTTTATCCCCTAATGCAATCACTTCTACCAGCTCCTACTTTCTCAGTGCTGCTGGTCGTTAATTTCAGAACTTAAAATAACATGTCCTCGTATTGATTTTCTGGACTGAAAGACTGAATCTCTACATGAGAGATGAGGAATTAAATGCATTTGGACCAGCTTCCAGGAGCGCTTGCTGCATTCATTCGAAACTTTATTACATGGAAAAAATCGGCATGATGAGAGAAAAACCCACTGATCCAGGAGAGATCGAAGATCCCCAGAGTTGAAGAGCTAGCTTTACTTAGACATTTTGCATGAACTAAATTCTCACTGATAAAAAGATGGGGGGGGGAAGGCAAGTAGAATTTTTGGACGTGGGTATTTTCCATGGGGAAGCAGGCTCCCCTTTCTGTAGTCACTCCACATTGCCACTGATGGAGCCAAGTTTTCATTCTCCTCAAATGCCAGGGCATCCTTTCTGAGGCGCTTCAACCTGGATGGGATAGTCACAAACATGATTTTCTTTTAATCATTTTTATTTTACTAGCTAGGGTCTTTCTTTGTCCCTCTGTACCATCTTCTCTGCTCACAGAGAACATGAAGAAGTTGGATACAATGTCTTGTAAGTTCTTTATGTTGTCCTTACCAATGTTCTCCTGCGAGAGCCACCTGATTTCATAGATCTGCTCCTAATGAATTGAAACCTCAAAATGCTACTGAATGGTGCCCTCTCCCCTAGAAAAAGAGCCTCCCTCTTGGTGAGGAAAGATGGTTAGCCCTAAGCCTATTGCTGTGATTAGATTTACAAATGAATGATTGCATCAAAGGGATTACAAATCTTTTCAATTATCTTGACTTAATCTCATCTATTAACTTAATAGACATCTCAGTCAGAGGAATCAACCAGGGACACTATGTCATTTACTAATGAGAAAATTGCATCCAAACAGCAAGAAGGCTGGGGCCCGAGCTGCAAGTAGAAGGCTCCCAATGCAGAAGTCAGCCTCGTACTTGGCCCTTGTAAAGGAAGGAAATGGGAAATAATAGGAGATGAGGGAGGAAGGAGATCACTGAGTCCTGAATACAGGGAGTTGCTTGGCATTGTAATGAGGGACGAATATAATTAAAGCCAAGTGATGCTAGTCTGCTCTTTAGTGTGGACTGCAATGTTTCATACGCCATTGTTTTTGTCCCTTGCCTATCCAGAGTCCAGAGATGCAGGTGTTAACATCCCAATGGAGGTAAGTTTGTGTGTAGATCACCCTGACTGGGTGGAGAGTCTCCTTGCTAATGGTCAAACTGTGCCGCCTGATGTAAGAGCTGTGGTCCCAGAGAGGCACATTTTAATTCAGCTAAGCTGCTGGTTAGGAAGCCAGCTAGACTGCCTGGCTTAGAACGTAGTAACGTATACTCTGAAGATGGCTTTCTCCTGAGAAGGCATAGAGAACCTTAGAGCTTTGTGGCCTGTTGACTCTTTGACGAAGACTCATAATTTGCTTCCTCACACACTAAAGCCTAAATGCAGACTCTTATTCCAAAGCATGACAAAAACAAAAAACAAAACCAAAAACCAAAACCAAACCCAAAAACTTCTAGGGGCTCCAACATCCAGGGGTGCAGAGTACTCAATGCCTTCTTTTTAAAAAGAATGTGTGGGTGTTCGTGTATGTACAGCTCTACATGTGTGTTCGGGTGCCTGTGTGTACTGTGCAGGGGCACATCTTTTGAAGCAAGTCCTCCCACTTAACTTGAAGCTCACCATTTAGGCTAGATGGGCTGCTCAGTGAGGTCCAGAGATCCTCCCGTCTCTGCCTTCCCAGCGCTGGGATTGTAGGCATGTGCCATCAGATCTGGTATTTGGGGGTAGGGTCTGGAGACTCAAGTCAGGCCCTCCTACTTGCAAGGCAAGTACTCCACTGCATGAGTTACCCTCTCGGCTTCTTCATTTCTTCACTGGGTATTTAAGTAGCTAATGAGTTTTTCCCACTATGTGGAAGGACGTTATGCTGAGCATCAAGGAGCCCAGGAAGGCAAACAAGGCAGAAGTCTGGAGAGAGAGCTCTGATACATCATGCATCTAGGGTAACTGCTGTGGGATGGAGAGGAGTGCAGGATGACAAATGAATGTGACTTGGAAATTTCTTCTTACAGCCATACTATATAGCTGTAGCTTTAGAGTTTCACCCCAGTGCTTGGTTGTTAATGGTATCATTCCCAGATGGGAAGGGGCAGGGAAAAGATGGAGTAGCAAGGTTAATTTGTAAATGCATTCCAATGTCTGGTTGCCATGTGCCAAGCCCTGCCAAGAACTGCCAATCTCTTGAATCAACAGTTAACTTCCATCTCTGCTGGCAAGGAACTGGTTCACGTGTCATAAATTAAAAGCTGAGGGATAAGGACCTGACAGAAGGGTCGGGCGCTCTGGCTGAATCCCTTCACTGATCTGCTTCCAACCCATGGTCTCAGACAGATGAGACAAATGCATCTCAGCATGCATCTCACTTGACAGAGGCCTCACTCTGAAATTCCTGGAACCATGCACTAATAGACTTAAATATTTCACTGCTGTCAGGTTGGAAGGCTCCTAGAACATTGAGTTTAAGCTAGAACATTAAATTCAAGCCCTTAAATCTTCTAGCTATAAGATAGGAACTGATTATGAAAAGAAAAAGAAATATATATTGTCTTTTAAAGTCTTCCCTGTGTTTGACCCATGTGCGTATTCCCTTCTCTTCAGCTCCCACGGTGACTAGCATAAGAAATAAAAACCCATGTATGAGCTCTTATGGATTCATTCAAACTGAGTAGAGAGAGAACAGAGTATTGGAATGAGGACCCCCTTTCCTTGGGAAGGACATCGGACTCCAACTGTGAACATTCTGTTTTCCATTTTGTTTTTAACACATAAGTATATAAAAACTGGGCTAGAGAGATGGTTCATGGTTAAATGTTCTGCCTGGTCTTCCAGAGTGTCCAGGTTGGATTTCCACCACTCACATGGCAGCTCACTGCCATCTCTAACTCCAGATCCAGGGAAAACAACACCCTTGTGACGTCCGAGGACACCAGGCATGCATGTGGCATGCGGACAGACATACATTTGAACAAAGCACTCATACACATAAAAATAAAACTAAACAAATCTTTAAAATATAAAAGCTTAAGTCACAAGAATTGACACCTGAAGGGGAGGTCCCTAGTCATTACTGTGTATCACACACATGGCAAAGGACATCTTCTATAATCATTAAAATGCCCACGGAGATGAATGGTTTCATAGACTTGTTACAGGATAGAAGCAAACTAGCTTGTCCTCTCAGACCAATCAGATGCTACCCAGAGACTAAATTCTGAATGCCTATGAGCCTGATGTTTGCTGACTTTCATTGGGAAGAAGTGAAATATGTACTGGGGACACCGGGATAGTTAGCTCTTCTTAGAGGAAAGCAGAGACAAACAGGACAGGAAAAGCGATAAGGGGGAAAAAAAAAAAAAGCCGTGCACAGCATCATCTCAGGAACCAAAAGGAAACCAAAGGCTCATCCCGCAGACGGGACCCTCCAAAGGAAAAGAAAAGTTTGTAAGGAGCCAGAGAGATGACTCGGTAGTTAAAAGAACTGACTTCTTTCCCAGAGCCTAGGATGCAATTCTCAGTACTCATGTGAGCGTTTCCAACTTCCTGTAACTCCAGTTACAAGGGATCTGATGCTCTCTTCTGGTCTTCCTGGGTATTGCATGTGTGGGGTACACAGACATACATGCAGGTGAATCGCCCGAATAGGAAGGCAAGATTAGCTCATACAGCTGAACAAGGAGGTGGGTTTATTGCATACGGGTACACAAGGAGGCGGGATTTGTAGTATACACGGATGAAGGGGTCAGGTTTAGCCAATCTCAGTAGGAGCAGTTTCTGTAAGAGAACAATCTTCAGCCCATAAACATCGGGGGTGGGAGTAGAACTATGGTAGATTTTTTTTTTTCACACACTATCAGCACTCACACCCAAATACATAAAATAAAAATAAATAAATCTTTTTTTTTTCAAAAATGTTTGTTGGATTTAAAACATAACATGCTTGCCAAATGTTTGTGCCATAAACCATCTTGATCCACCCACCCACTCCCAGAAAAACCTTATTTCAATAAAACTCATCATTAATTAGCTTTATGAACCTCTTGGTTCAAAGAGGGCTTTAGCTGTCAAGGGCAGAGGTTTGAGGAGCTTCCATTGTTAGATTCCATAGGAGTGAGGTATCTTAGAGTCTCAGAGTTTAGGAAGATGTCTAAGACAGCCAATGATAGGATTATACCTTCTTCCTGACAGCCCTGAGCTCAATAGGGTTCACACATCCAAGAAGTAAACAAGAGAAATAATTATGGCAGGCAGCAGGAGCTATTAACAGCAATACAAGAACTGTTTCCAAAGCAAGGCTCTCATAGAACAGGGGAAACATGGGGAAAAAATTTTTTTCAAGGAATCTATATATACCCATAGAGGGATAGGCACATTCCTGAGCACACTTGATTTCAGATATACATGTAGCCACTAGCAGCTATGCAAACCGGGTTCCTGAAAGAAAGGCAGGGGCCTGGGGAAAATAAGGGAATCGGACTGTGAGAGAAATAACCAGACCAAGTCAAAAGGTTCCGATCAAGGTCCGATGGGCATTTCAGAGTCTGAGAATATATAGGCAGGGAACCCATCCCCCCCAGTAAGCCAGGATCTTGTGGCCTAATTAGCAGCTTGTTATTCTGTCCCAAAGGCAGGTGAAGCAGCTCAGCAGGGCGTAGTTCCTAGCAGGAACTTCAGGAGAGGCAGAGAAGCGGAGGGGCTTTCTTTATCTCAGGAAACTCCACCCTAAGTGGGCTAGCTGCTTGAGGCAAGGACAAAGTCTGGTCCAGTCTGCTTGAGGCTGGGGGAGGTCACATATTCACAACTGAGCATGCTCAACTTAAGGTCTTTAAGAAGTAAAGACAGCCTAAAAGATGGCTTGTAATTCTTAGCTTGCTTGGTAATGATGACAATCAGAGATACTTCTGGGCCCTCTTAACTTCTTTCCCCATAAAGATTTTAGCCAAGGCTTTAGGAAAGAATGCTTTGAGAGTGGGCTAATATATGAGTTTGTTCTTAAGGGAGCCTGCATCAGCTGATAACACAGCTAGTCCACAATGGGGCTGTTCTTGTCTTTTCCCACAATCACTCAGTACAAACCATCTTGGAATAGCTCTTTCTTACACCCTTCACTCCATGCTACGGCCTGGCCTTTTTTGCTGCCATCAGTCATAAACCCAACTTCCTCGGTCACTTGCTAGTGTTTTCCTTGGCTATTTGTCCAGAGGGCTTTTGGTAACTGACTTGTCTAGGATGGTAAGAAAATGAAGAAAAGACAGACAGATGGATGCATGTACAAAAGGCTTGGATCAAGTGATCTGGGCTCTCAAGATGGAGAACCCTCAACACTCTGGAAGTTCAGCCATGTTTATTACATGAAGTTAAACAGGGAGGCAGGGGTATCATCTACAGCTGAACAATGATGCAGGTTTATTACCTAAGGAGGCAGAGTTTGGGGGGTACAGCTGGATCAGGAGGGCAGGTTTAGCTAACCCCAGTCTTAGGAGCAGTTTGCAGGAAAACAGTCTTTACACCATAAACAGCCGGGGTGGATGCAGGCGGCCATCATGAACATTTTCTTCACATTCTCAACCCAAACTCTGTCCCTTGAGGGAGCCTTTGCTATGGGGCCCTTGACATAGTCCTTCCCTTGTCAACAGCACAATGTACTTGTGACACCATAACTTAGGCTTCCAACTCAGTCTTCCTCTGCTCCCCACAGGTATGATGTTTCAATGTGATGGTGCCTACCTCACTGCCCACTTTTGGGCTCTTTGAATCATCTCCCTATCTCAAATCGTCAGGCATTAGTTTTGTTCCCTCCCTCCCTCCCCTCCCCTCCTTTCCCTTTTCCTCCCTTCCCCTACCCTCCCTTCTCCTGTCCTCCTCTCCTCTCCCTTCCCCTCTTCTGTCTCCCCTACCAATTGTCTCATCTGTACCCTCTGTATTTACTTTGCTTTTTTTCACAGCACACACTATATGGAATGCTGCTTATCTATTTAAACGTTTATCATCTTATTAAAAAAATAAGTTTTACAACTTGGTTTCATTATACTTAGGACCAAGAACAACAGTGTTTGGTACAGGTGCCCAATCTATATTCGTCAATAAACTGGGCACTCAAGTCCATCAAGGTGATTCAAAATGACTGCTAAAAAAAAAATGTAGGTTCCAGCAGTAGAGTAAATATAGCTTGGTTCCACAGTTCCTTGCTCTCAATTCTGACCTCCAAAAGCTCTGTTAAGTCATAGGTTGGTAATTCATCGGCTTTTTTCTCTCTGATAATTTGCTTGGCAAGTAACTTTTAAATTCATTTCAATCCAATGAATACATTCCACGTTTGGGTAATTTTGTGTTGGGTAATTTATTTTTTATTTAAAATTAAAAAAAAAAAAAAAAACAAGTGACAGAAATTCTTGGTATTCAAAGTTGTGTACTTTGTAGATATTTTCTTTAAAATAGGTTCAAAAGAGCTCATTTTCCAATGAGAAAACTGACAGTTTTATTTGCTGATGGTGAAATTCAGGCTTAAAAGTAAAATTTAAGTTTTTACATTTTCTGATGACATCGGTGGCGTTGTTGAATGTGGGGTCTTGAGTCTGTAGAACACTTCTACTCACGTGCGGAAGATCAGCACAGCTCAGTGAGCAGCCTCATGCCAAAGAGCCGGTGTGTCATGTTACCAAAGAAGTGGGCTCACTCTTGGAATCCTGTACTCAGAGTGAGGCAGCAGGATTACAAGTTTGGGACCAGTCTGGGCTGGCTGCCAAATTTTGCTGATACATTTTCAGAATTGTCATTTTATTGAATCTCTGGGAGATTATTGCTCCTTCTGGGTGTCAGTATATATGTATATGTGTGCATTGTGGTATATTCAGAGTCAGGAGGACCTCGGTCACTTTCATCCTCGCCGTTTTGTTTGGGGGCGGGGTGGCTAGGCTGGCGCCCCAGCAGTCCTCCTGCCTTCTCCTCCTTCAGCGCTCCAGTTACAGACATCTGTAGGATGGCCTCTCTTGTTATGTGGATCCAAACTCATGCCAAGTGCTCTTTAATCCCTGAGTGGGCTCTTCAGCTCCACTGCTGCTGTGTAGACTGGAGTGTAGTAACAAAGAAAAAAGATGCATTCAAGAACGCTACTAAGGTACCCTTTCCTGGTTCGATTACATATTTGTGCAAGGCCAATTTTTTTCTTCTTAAACAGTTGGCTTTCCATATCCGTGAGTCTGTGTTCAAATTCAACCAGCTGCAAATCATTCATTTTTATTTGTGTGTCGCTACTCAACACGTCCAGAGTTTTCTTTATCTGTTCATCTGTTGATGGGCACCTAAGCCAATTCTATCTTTGACTATTGTAAATGGCCAAACATGTCTTTTTATAAACACTGGAAGAAGAATGAACTACAAACTGCCCAAGCCATGATATAAATGATTAATAGGCTTTGCTGATCTGAAAAATGGGAGCTGTAATATAACAAAAGACACATAAAAATGAAACAGGGTAGCTATAATGAAATGAAATATTGTTGCATTAAGAACAGTGGGTTACCAAAGTCTATTAATTGTGTCTCACAAGTCAATAAGGAAAAGAAAGTGAACCCAATCCTAGGAAATGAATGGAATAATAATAGCAATTCACAAAAGAAATACAACTGGCAAAATTTGCCCCATCATTTTAACAACTGGACAAGTGCAAATAAAAGAAAAATGAGAATTGTGTTACCAGGAAGTTGGCAAAAATGAATGGCAAATATGTTCAGAGCTGAATGTGGGGCACTCTTATGCTTCAGATTTTGGGTAAGGAATTGATAGAGTTCATCTAGAGCAGTGGATCTTAACCTGTGGGTCACGACCCCTTTGGAGAGGGTCAAACAACTCTTTCATTGGGAGTCATATATCAGATAGCCTTCATAGCAGATATTTATAGTATGATTCATAACAATAGCAAAATTACAGTTATGAAGTAGCAACAGAGTAAGTGTTTGGTTGGGGGTCACCACAGCATGAGGAACTATATTGAAGAGTCCCAGCATTAGGAAAGTTGAGAAACACCGGCCTAAAGGACCACTGTTGACGTTTGAATGTGAAATGTCCCCCCAAGGAACTGCGTGCTTAGAAACTCATCTCTAGCTGATGCTCCTGTTTAGGAAGGTTGTCGCACCGTTAGGTAATAGGGCCTTGGTAGAGGGAGAGGGTTACTGGATGTGAGCTTTGAGGCTTTATAGTCTGGTCCCATGTCCTGCTCACTCTCTGCTTTCTGAGTGTGTATGCAAAGTGATGAACCAGTCTCCTGCTTCCCTGCCTGTTGCATGATGGGTTATGTCCCTCTAGAACTGGAAGCCAAAACAAACCCTTTCTCCCTGGACTTTCTTTTGTCAGTGTATTTTCTTCAGTGACAAGAAAGTACCCATATCAATCACTGAGGAACATTCCTCATTTTAAAAAAAGTTATAAGTATCTTTTAATATAGTTACTTCATTTTCCAGTTTCTAAGCTGAAGAACAAACATGCGTGTGCATGACAGTCATAAGCGTTGGTTTTGAACTATGGCAGTTTATAATAAAACTGTCAAAGTAATGTCAGTCTCTGGTTATAGAAAACATACCAGGGGCTGGAGAGATGGTTCAGCGGTTAAGAGTACTTATTGCTCTTGGGGAGGACCAGGATTCAGTTCCCAGCACCCACGTGGCAATTCATCTCTAACTCCTGTTCCAGGACACCCAGTACCCTCTTCTGACATCTGTGTGTACTGCACCTATGTAGTGCACAGACCTACATGCAGACAAACACTCATACACAGAAAATAACCAAAAACAAATAAACCTTAGAAAACGTAGTAAATCCCTGTGTTTAGAGTCGGGGAAACAGATCAAGTCTTCAGAATGTAGTTGCTGAGTAATTATCGGGTGAGATACCACGTGATATGCTTGTGTGAGCACTACTGTACATCATGCTTGTAGGGAGAAATGCATGTTTACAATTGAAGTCTAGGGGAAGCATAGAGTCTCCTATCAAGTTTGCATCTAGAAGCCGACAACAGTTGGGTCAGAAATGAATTGTAAATGTTTACACTTTTTTTTTTCTGTGTCTCTTTCTTGGTGTTTGAAATTTACAAAAAAAAAAAAAAATGCCTGGAATTCATTGTACAATTGATCTTGAAAATATCATTTTCCTACCTTTGTAATATTGGGCACTAATATATTTTTATATTTTGGGACATGATTTGAAGTTGTCTGCAATAACAAGCAAGGGGAGCGTATTCTTTTTTGTTTGGTAGACTGGCTTCGTGTTTCGGTTTTGTGAGGTACAACGGCTTACTATGTAGCACACACGGAAACACACTGTGGAACTTCTGACTCCTATACTCCACCTACCAAATGCTGGGTTAAAGATATATGCCCCATGTTTGCTGATGGTGATCATTTTTAATATATGGGAGCATTTTCCCAAATCAGACTGTGTTTGTACATAGTGTTGATCATGTTCTCAGTGTGTAAACTACATGTCACTTTTATCATGATTCATATTTCTTGGTTGTGTAATCACAAAACAGCTATGTTCTATTTTTCTTTTTTTATAGTGCTGATTAGTGATGGGTTGTAAGAGCTCTGGCACCACCAATTGCCAGCTCTCTAATTTCTCCCCCGAAGCAATTACATCTCATTTTCCCACCTACACACAAGCATGAATTTGTGACTAATTTAGAAATCATGAGGAAAAAGACTCTTAAAAGCCTGTCTTTCCTGAAATAATGCAGTGACCTTGATTTATAGCAGCTGAATCGCTACCATCCCTTCTGTAAATACATCAACTCAACAGAAATAGCTCTGGCCAGCTGTCCTTCTTCCTGCTCTGGAGCACCAAGGCTGTCAGGTTACAGAGACTCACAAAGGTGTGAAGCTTCAGTAGAAGAGCGTAGGTCATGTTCAATGACACATTCCCCATAGTTCTTAAATACTTAGGGGGCTCTGATGCATACCCAACCTACATTAAAAAGGAAATAGGTCATACCTCTTCATCATCACGAACAGCAATTTGCCCATTCATTCCACAAAGCTTCAGAGAAACTATCATAAGCAAGGCTGTGCTGTAGTAATCACGAGGAAATATGAAGATGATTGTAACACGATCCCTCACACAAAGGACGTATCTAACCTGTAGAAAGAATAAAGGCACTCCATTCCTTCATTGAATCGTTTCTATTGAGTGCTAGTAAGTGCTGAGGATCCAATGGTGGCCAAGACTCAGCTATGGAAGTGTAAAAGGAGAATAGAGCTCTGTGGCGGTCCAGAGGGGAACAAGATCATGTTATCTATAGTAAGAAACAGGGCTTCATATAAGCGACATTTGGTCTCGGACACCCCTGTGTCTAAGTGGGTAAGGATGTAGAGGGGTGGAGTTTCAGGACAAGAGAACTCTAGGAATGTTGCAGTTTGCCGATTAATCTCTACTCGGTTAATCATCAGAGGGGTGGTGGCATGGGTTCCTCGCTGGCCATCCCAATGTTCTGGGTTCTTGAATGAAAGACACACACACACACACATACACACACACACAGCCTTATATTTTAATATGCCTTAAACAGCTCAATAGCTGGGCCACCCCCAAACCTCAATGTAGCTAACACCTCCCTCTCTGACATTCCTGAGTTATAACTTACTAAAATCTCTGTTCCATCTTTGCTGTTCTAGACCCTGTTGGGGCGGGGGCTAGGGCTGCTCTTCCCTGGCTCTTACACGGTTGCTATGCTTTCTCTTCTGCACCTCTCAGGCCTGGTCCTTACTCCTTTCCTTACATGGCTGCTATATCTTCCTCCCTCCCTCAGTCCCTTTGCTGGGAATCCTAAAGTCACACTTCTGTCTCCCTGCCTAGCCATTGACCACTGGGAATTCTATTTACCAATCAAAACCAACTGGAGGCAGGGTCCTTCAGAGTCTTATGTGCAGATGTGTGGATTCCCATGTAATTTGGGGGACCAAATTAACATAAGTAGCATTAGACCAAACCCACAACATAGGAACAAAGGGAGGCCTGTGCCATTGTGTGTGTGTGTGTGTGTGTGTGTGTGTGTGTGTGTGTGTGATGGTAAATACATATCTGACACTCACATGTGGCAGACATGTGATACAAAGTGTTACAGCAAACAACTTCCAGATTCCAATTGATATATCATGGTAAGATTCAGCATTCAGGAGAGAGTCTTCCATGTGGGCATTTGTGGTCCGTGAAGTCTTTTCTCTTTACTTACTTACTTACTTACTTACTTACTTACTTACTTACTGTGTTTGTGTTCAGGAGATAGAGATGAAGGAGGTAGGTATAGAGGGAGGGAGGCAGAAAGCATGTGCCACTGCTTCTGACATCCTACTGGCCAGAGACAGATCACCTGTCAAGTTACCAATAGACTGCAAAGGACACTGGGCCATACTATCTCCCTGGGGGCACAAGAGGTAAGCGAATCCAGTTTGTGATCAGTGCTATTTCTATCATAAAGAGAAAATTACCTACAAATGCTCATTCATTTCAAGAGCTATCATTTAATAGTTAACTGCTTAGCATGTTGCTATTGTTGCATGTATCCTAATCACCACCACCACGTATATTGCTGCTAGTAGATGCTAAATACCTAATCTACAAGACAACGCACTGGACTCTGAAATGCAGGCCATGCTGTAATATTCCAAAGCAGTTTCCGATTTGACAGGACCAGGGAAATAACACAATGCTATATAAGGTGTGTTCCAAACTGCCAACCATAACAGAGCCTCATTTTATTTATTTTTTTATGTGTGTATGAGTACTTTATGTATAGCTGTATAGATGGCTGTGAGCTATCATGTATGTGGCTGCTGGGGATTGAACTCAGGACCTCTGCCAGCCCGGCTTGCTCTGGCCCTACTTGCTCCAGCGTAATTCACTGTAGCTGTTTTTAGACACACTAGAAGAAGGTGTCAGATCTCATTACAGGTGGTTGTGAGCCACCATGTGGTTGCTGGGATCCGAACTCAGGACCTTCAGAAGAGCAGTCAGCGCTCTTACCCGCTGAGCCATCTCGCCAGCCCCCATAACAGAGCTTCAACTCATACTCTCCAAGCTGAGGGATAGAGGAGGCCAAACAGTGAAAACTTAGAGATGTACAGAGAAGGTTGAAACCATGTAGTGGACAGTGCTGCCTGCTCTGAACAAGCGGCTCCTCTAACTCCATTGGCAATGTCTTGAGAAAGCCTTCTGAGGGGAGCTGTTTGATCTCCTGACAGGTAAAATCCTGGTCACAAGACGTTTTGACATTTTGTTGGGGTCCTTTACATTTCTTATGTCTAAGTGACTCATTATTACCCTGAGGAATACTGACATTCAGGTGCTAGAGAGATGGCTCAGCAGTCACAAGCACTGGCTGTAGTCCCAGCAACTACATGGCAGCTAACACCTGTCTGTAACTCCAGTTCCTGAGGATAAAGTACTCTCTTCTGATGCTTTCTTGAATACTGGGCACACACATGGTACAAAGACATGCATGTAAATAAAACACCCATACACATAAAATACATTTTTAAAACACTTAAGAACAAACAAACTAGCGCAAACCTGGTGTTAGAGTTAAGCACAAATAACTTCCATCCATAATCCAATCATTCCTTGACTTTGGGCAAATCACCTACCACAGCCTCCATCTCCACGTTAGTAAGATCAAAAACTTGAAAAGCATAATAACATCATGATTTAAAGGCTATCTCAGAATCTCCTGAGTATTTCCTGGGTTAATGCGCAATGGTACTTTGCTTACCAGCTAGCACATGAAAAAATATTTTTAAAGTATTTTAATAATGTTTAAAGTCAATATTTGGCAGGAGTATGGAACCAGTTTGACATAACATAAAATATAATGAAATCCCAGAGCTGATTTTTTAAAAGCTAGGAGAGCAGTGTGGCTGCTTTGTGCCAGCTCTGTCCTTAGGAGTCACAGCTGCGACTGCTTTTATTGTCTCTGCACAACTTTGTTTCTCTTTTCTGCAATGATTTCCAAATCCCTTCCATCTCCTAAATTTGATAAGTACACATAATTGCTTTATTAATGTCATCTGCTCTTTTATGATTCTTCCTTTTAAAGACAGGAAGCCCTCCCCCCC
>JADRCD010206606.1:0-25721 GCA_019843815.1 Montemys delectorum
GCAGAAGTTCAAGGCATAAAACTGGAAGCTGGAACTAAAGGAGAGATTATGGGGGAATTTTAGTCCCTGGACTTCTTTCTTTCTTTTTCTTTTTTTTTTTTCTTTTCTTTTCTTTTCTTTTTAAATTGGACATTTTCTTTATTTACATTTCAAATGTTATCCCCTTTCCTGGTTTCCCTTCTTTCTGGAAACACCCTATCATATACTCCCTCCCACTGCTTCTATGAGGGTTTTCCTCCACCCACCCACCCACTCCCACCTCTCCACTCTCGATTCCCCTACACTGGGGCATCTATCGAGCCTTCATAGAACCAAGGACCTCTCCTCCCATTGATACCTGACAAGGCCATCCTCTGCTACATATGCAGCTGGAGCCATGCATACTCCTTTGTTGATGGCTTAGTCCCTGGGAGTTCTGGGGGGAGGGGGTCTGGTTGGTTGATATTGTTGTTCTTCCCATGGGGCTGCAAATCCCTGCATCTCCTTCAGTCCCTTCTCTAACTCTTCTATTTGGGACCCCACGCTCAGTCCAATGGTTGGCTGCTAACATCTGCCTCTGGCAGGGCCTCTCAGGAAACAGCCTTATCAGGCTCCTTTCAGCATGCACTTCTTGGCATCCAGAATAGTGTTTGGGTTTGGTAACTATATATGGGATGAATCCCCAGGTGGGACAGTCTCTGGGTGGCCTTTCCTTTAGTCTCTGCTCTACACTCTATCTCCATATTTGCTCCTGTGAGTATTTTGTTCTCCTTCTAAGAAGGACTGAAGCACCTACACATTGGTCTTCCTTCTTCTTGAGCTTTATGTGGTCTATGAATTGTATCCTGGTTATTGGTATTCACTCCCTGGTAAGTGGATATTAAATCAAAAGCTCCTGGACTTCTATCTATGGCTTGATTTACTTACACACACACACACACACACACACACACACACACACACACACGTGTTTATACATATACATTTACATATGTATGTATATGTATATAAACCTGGTACAACTTGTCCAGGATTGGCACAATCCGCAACAGCCTGGGCCTTCCTGTGTCAATTACTAATCAAGAAAATGACCCCTAGACATACCTTTGGGTGTGTCTGATGGAGGCATTCCTCATTTGAAATGCCCTCTTCTCATATGACTCTAGTTTGTATCAAAGTTGATGGAAATTGACCAACACAATGGACTACCTGTCAACTTGGCACATAAATACATCACTATCAAACAATAATAACCATTCTTTCCTTGTTTATCCCCAAGGTCTCATATTAGTATCACAATATAAAACATATTATAACTTTAAAAATTCAAAGTCTCTTTAAAATATCCAAAGTCTTTTAACTGTGTGTTTCTGCAAAATAAAAGCTAAATTAAATATCTTCTTGCTCCAAAAGAGAAAACTAAGACATAAAGAATAATCACATCTAAGCAAAGCCAAAGACTATCTTCAAATCTTATAGCTCATTGTTTGATATCTGGGACTCATTTCCTGATCTTCAGGGCTCCCAAGGTCTAGGCACCTCCACTTTTCTGTCTCGGCCATATGCACAACATGTCTTGTCTCATTGGCTCAAGCTGGCTTTATTCCACATCTGCTGTTGTCCTTGGTGGTTGTTCCGTAACCCTGACATCACTGATAAGAGTAGATCTCCATTGTAATTGAAGCTGCCCTTTCACCTGTTAAGCCCCTAGTGTCTCCTCAGGGGCTCTGACCCTGCCACATGGTGTTGAGCCTCAGTTTTTCTTCATGCCCCCTTTCAACCCAACATTCTCAGAGCGACTGGTGCTGCACCATCCGCCAATGACCTCTCCCTCTTCTAGTGCCAAGTCTCAATTTCTGTCCGTGGAACTTTTACTCCTATAACCTTCATGCTTTCAAAACCAGTGGAAGACTTAATGCAAGCTTAATTACCACTTTAAGATACAGTCTTGCCCCTTTCTCAACTTCATCTGTTCACTGGTTCTGAAGAAGTACTTCCCAGAGAATTTCACCTTCATGATGCTAGTCTCTTCTCAATCACAACTGATTTTTCCAATCTCAACCCACCAACATCAACTGTCTCAGTAAAATGAAGCTCTCGCTCCTACAGATTCATAGTTTCAAATATCACATGGCCATTCTTGACGAAGTCAGAGTCATTAGTTCCCTCTGAAACAAATCAGGAACACGCTGTCTGCATTTCTCTCAAAAATCTCTGTGCTTCAACTTCCCATGACATCTCACTTAGCTCTGAGCATTAAGCTCAGAGGCCTTTTCTAGCTCAAAACTCTAAGGTTCTTCCACAAGCTCCTTGAATAAGCAACATGTTCTGGTACAATGTTTACACCAATAGCACCAAGTATTTTCCTTGTTTGCTTTCTGTTTCTGTGATAAACATTTGACCAAAAGCAATATTGGAGAGTCAGTTCAAAGTTTCTGTAAATATCCAATAGTTTATAGGTTACATTCCATTATCGAGGAAAGCCATGGCAGGGTCCCAAAGCAGGAACCCGGAAACAGGAACTGAAGTAGCGACCACAGAAAAGTGCTGCTTGTTGGTTTGATCTTCATAGCTTATTAAGCTTGCTTTCATATTCAACCCAGGATCCCCTGACTGGGAATGGAACCACTCCAGGTCTTCTAGGCCCTCAGTATCAGTCAATAAAAAAGAAAGTGCCCCAGAAATACTCCTAGAATTATCTAATGAAGGCACTTCCTCCACTGAAGTTCCTTCTTGGACGGCCATTCTAGATTCTGTGAGTGCTTATTCCTGCTGAAACTTCATGAGGACAGTCTTCACTATTTGCACTGCTATTAGCACTGTAGTCACCATTATGCCCACCTATAATTTTAATCTCTGAGTACAGCACTTCAGGTCTTCTCTAGTCCATAGCTACGAACTTTTTTCCCTCAAAACCAGTTCCAAAGTCCTACAAACCCTATTGTCAGGTTTATCATAGCAAGAACCCTAATCTTTGATAGCATTTAAAAATACTATTTTCTTAATTGCTCTGACTACCAGACCAAAAGGAAATTGAATGAAAAAGATTTTTATCCAGCTTGTGTTTCATGACAGGCCATTATGATGGGAAGGCGTGGTGGTGGGACAAGGGGAGGCTAGCCAGGAGCATTGTATTGGAAGTCAGGAAACTCCTTTTGACTTGTTATTTTTATTTGATCCTAGACTGCGACTCACAGGACAATGCCACTCAAATTCGAGGTGAGTCTTCCTTCTTCAGCTAACCCTCTCTGGGCACACTCTCACAAATATTCATGGGAGGTTTCCTAAGTGATTATAAATACTGCCAAATTGAACATCGAAATTGCCCAACAAAAATACATTTTCCTTTATTGAGTTTTGAGTAATGGGTTGGGAAGTCCCCACCTCTCTTCTTTGTCACCAACTTCCTTGAGCTACTTATGTATGCTGATCTATGTATCTTTTTAGGGTCAAGGGTGAGAAACTCCTTAGGCACTATTCCCAAGAGATAAAGAACTTAAGTCTTCTAATTTCCCTCTTTACTCCGTGAGAGAATCACAAACAGAGGGACAGATGTAGGTGTGTTTTTTAATGCCTGACTTTCTTCCTCTGGGCAGGATGGCACAGGTACAATAAACAAGTTTTATTTATATTTAATATATCTACTCTTTTTTTCTCTGATAGTATTTTGAAAGTCTTGTAACCCTGCACAGATATGCTCAAATGTAGCTGCTTTTTAATTCAGTATGCCATGGAGATTGTGGCTAGTGGAGGATTTATATTATGTAATCTTGCTGGGGTCACACCCTCAGAGACAATGATGTATTTCTAACAGCTGCTACATAACTTCCAGAACCTCATCATGGAAGGAAGATGTTTTCTTGCTCATTGGCCTGAAGTTTTACTACATGAATTGCTTTGCCGATTGGCTGTGGTTCTTATGATTCGCCGGTGATGAGAGGTCCTAGTCTGTGTTTTCTGAACCTGATAGTAGTCAGGTTTAATCAGGAGAGCAGAAGAGGGAATCTCCCTCGAAGGGGGTCTGGCTTCTCTCGTATATTTTATAAACAGCTTGACAGCTCCCAAAAATCACAAACAAACAAAATATATTTTGAAATATTTTGGATTATATTTATCAAATTGGAGAAAATTGGTATTTTTCCAGGACTGAGTCACCAAATTTCTAAATATGAGTCTTTTACTAGCTTCACTAATGTTTTATAGTTTTATGTCATACCTTTGAGTTGAATCACTAATTTGTGTATCCAGTAATTTTAGTATATATATATATATATATATGTGTGTGTGTGTGTGTGTGTGTGTGTGTATGTGTGTATATATACACATATAATATATGTGTATATATGTGTATATATATACATATATATATTTTAAATCTTGTACTCAGTCTTCAATTCTAGTATGTAGGAAAATACACGATATCTCAAATACTATGAGTATACCTGGTAATGCTGTTACACTCACTTGTTTCAACAATTCTAGACCAATTTTTTTTTTAATAATTAAGATTAAGGGGCTTTTCAAAATAACTGTTCCCGTGTTCCATCTGCTTCCACAGCAATGGAGCTTGATCATGTATTCAGAAAAATTTCCCAAATGACATTGATGTAAACATTTAGTTGTGAGCCACTCTTCTGTCCCAATGCAATGATGTGAGATGTAAATCAATTTTCTATACAATGTAAGCCCTAAATATATTTTGCTTTCAACTATCTGAGTAACTGAGGCGAAAACATGCATTGTTTTAGACACATTTGTCAGCATTTCCTTTCACCCTTGATTAGATAAAGGTAGACTATAAAAGCAACTAGGAGAAATTTAAATATAAAATTTGTTTGTACAAAGAAAAAGGAATTTAAAGGTGAGATTCCTTGAATCCCTTTAAAGGTCTATGGCAAAGCTGGCTCAGAAACAAAGGTGACTGAAGGTGCTCTGTCTTGGCCGATATCTCTACGAACCACAAAGTACAATGAGTAAATCATTTTTAAGTGGATGAGACTAGGAATCCAGATGTTTAGTAGCAAGACACTAGCTGGTAATGCAGTAGAGCCCGTCAGCCAGGCTCTTCCTCGGGGAAACGATAGTGAAGCCAGGCCCTTTGCTTTCTAAATATCCTCGAGAAACCAATCTTCTTGTCACCAGCATCACAACTTTGTTTCAGCTGGCAATTTACCAACATCTGCTTGGCAAGGACTTTTTCCCCTTGACTCTCAGATATATATTTTTCCATTTTAAAGCACTGAACCTAACACACAGCAGAACAAGAATATTGGAATCACATCAGCTATATTCCAACCTATTCGCAGGAAAACCTCCAATCTTCATATTTAAAGTATTATTTTGCCTTCAAAAGCTTGGCAGCATAAATTATCAGTGTGCGTATCACTGTTCAGAGTAATCCCAAGAAGTGAAAGCATAGAGCTACGTCACCACACAGGGGCTCTTCACAGTTATTTCAAGTTTAACAAAGCAAATAGGTCAAAGGCAGCTGTCTTTTTTTAAAGTATAGAATGTAAAAAAAGTTCATGGTACTATATTTTAATTTATAGGTCATTAGCATTTTTCAAATGAAATGATTAGCAGACAAAAAGCTTATTATGTATACAACCTCATCAATAAATTGATTATTTTGGTCGCAATAAGGTCACACACTCCTTTTCTGTTCTTTGACCACTTTTATGAATATCAAACTTATCCAGTCATTTGTTGAGAGCAAAAGAGTATTTATTCAGAAGGGGACAGAGTGCTTCCTTGGAGGCTAGTTGGACGGATAAATCACGTCAGCATTGCACAAGCCAGTAGAGAGATAATTAAGTCATTTAAATGTGAGGTTTCTTGGCTTCCCTTTCCTGTTTTTTTTTTTCTCCTTGTCTCTTGGAAGCAGAAACCATGGATCCTGTCCCATGTCCTTTCCCTGGCTCATCTTAACATGCCTCATCCTCCCTGAGGTCAGTACACAGAATTCCCTATTTTAGTGAGGGAAAAAGAGTATTAAGAACAAATGCTTGCCAAGATTCATAAACTAAATGATAGATTTCAGTACAGCCATGTAAGTGTTTGTGTGTGTCTTGACCTTACTTTATCTCGCCCTGATCTATTTATGTATCCTTTCTCCTTGAGGCTGTAAATCCTGGCAGAATAGGGATATGCCATCTTCATCTCAGCTCTTCTAAGACCTGATGTAATGGATGATAAGAAACATTTCTTGAACAAAACTCAGCTGAAGACCATCTAGAGAACAACGTATTTATTTTAGGGATAATGAGACAGACCAGATGGTGAAGTTATTAGCACAGGTTTCCATGATAGGAAGTGCCAATGACCCCCTTCTTTGCTGCAAAAGCTCAAAAGCCAGCTCTTATTTATTTACTTATTTGTCTATCCATTTATTTATTTACCATTGACCATTTGTTCACTCTGTTGTATGACTGACCCAGAGGAGCACAGTTAGCGCACAAGGCCACTTGGAGACACGGTAAGATGTTTTGGGCAGTGGGACCACCATTTGGCTAGTGGTCTTTGGCTCCCCACATTCTGTTCTCATAGTCCCAGATGGCAGCTTAGCATAATTTCCTGTGCACTGTGCCCAGCTAAATGATTCTGTCCAAGCTTGCTATGAAAAATATGGAATGATGTAATCTGGGAGGGAAACATAATTTGGAACCTGTACATAGATATTCTATGTTCCTTTAATTAGTGAAATCCAATTCTATCTTGCCTTTCAAAGGCTAAAAGTAAACCAATTGTGTTTTTATGCATTCAGATATAAGTAACTTAAAAAAACTGAACTTTTAGGTGTTAAAAGGTCTTTAAATTTTTAAGATTTTAAAATGTATTTATTTATTTAATTAATTAATTTATTTATTTACTTACATACAAGTGTCATGGCATGCACATGGAAGCCAGGACATAACTTGATGGAGTGGGTTTTCTTCATCCAGGCGTTCCATGTACTGCAGACAGGTCATCCCATTTTGTGGCAAGCATCTTTAACACATTTCAACCTAACAAAATATGATGTCCTTATAGACGTAATGCATAAATTTGTCATACGAGCCGCATACCAATGTTCATTGAATGATGGACCCCATGCATGGTGGTCATCCGTATCACCCAGGTATAGTAAGCTGTTCTATGTTTGCATAAGTATACTGTATGTGGTTCTAACATATTACTTAATATGCATTTCTCTTATTATATTCTCATAATTAAGCCATGTGTGACTCTATATTTATATGTGAGTAAACATGCATGTACATTCATGTTCGATGTCTAAAAAAGTCAGTTATTTAATATATCTTATATACAAGCTAGAATAGCAATAGTTCATTACTCTTATTCATAGGCAGTGCTATCATTTAAGAAATTATTTTGAGATATTTTGTTACAAAATTATTTGAAGTGGTTTTCCTACATAACTAAAGGTTTGACTTACTTTCTATAAAAATAGGGTGTAATATTTGAAATAAGAGACATTGAGTGTTTTCCAAAAAATTTGTATCAGCTATTTAGTTCACATCTGAGCTATAATATAGCATTGTTCCTGTTTTGACTTAAACAGAATCATTCCCTATGTAATCTCCAACAAATGTTGAATTTCAAGATAAAATTACATACATTTGAAGAAATGCAGTATACAAATAAATACAGCATGCTGCTGTTTAGGGACTGCTGGTGCAATCTGCTGCCAATTCTCAAAGCATTAAACCCTACAACTCCTCTACTAAATAATAATGCAGGCTTGGGGTGCGCTGGAGAACAGGGGGTGACACAGCTATTGAAATCAACAGAATCCAGCATCCAGTTACCAATTTGGGCTGGAAACTTGCCAAGGTAGATTTTGTTTTATTTATTTATTTTTTTACTACTGTTAAAGCTGACAGAATTAAGATATAAACATACACTCAAACAGTCAAACCCTAAAAATAAAGACACAAACACATACCAGTTAGAGTGTATTCAGCAGGGTTCTTTAAAGGAAAACACACACACACACACACACACACACACACACGCGCACATGCACGCGCGCGCATAAACTCACACACATCAAAAGAAGTTTATTTTAGATTGGCTTAGAGTGTGATAAGGGGCCCAATAGTGCAACAATGACAGTCTGCACACAGGAGGGATTGAAAATGGGGAAACTTCTCAGTCTGTGCAGGTGGCTGTCTAAACACTTCCAGTCCAGCGCTGATGGTCTGTAGCTCCCTGGAGAATTGTTGTTAGTAAGTTAGTGTTGTATTGCCAAAACATCTGGAGTCTGATGTCCATGGAGGGTGGTGGCAGCAGCAACATATAACCTCCCTCAGGAGGAAGAATCAAAGGCAAACAGGCACTTAGAAGCAGGTCTTCCTGCTCTGTGAATCCTTTCTGGATGTGGGTCTCACAGATGTTCCCAGAGGTGTGTGCCCTAGGTAGTTTTAAATGCTGTCAAACTGCGGAACAAAACCACCCATCATAGAAGGCCAGGTAATTTTGAATGTGGTTTCTCCTCATGCATCCTGTCCTGTGTCTTTAGACCACATCCTGTAACTTGCTATTGAGATACATACTGAAATGCGGTGGAACTTTGGTCAATGCAAGGGCTTAGCTCTATTGTTTGCAAGTTGGTAATGATCAACTTCAAAACTGTACAATTAAAAAAAGTAAACAAAGCCTGGCAGTGGTGGAGCACGCCTTTAATCCTAGCATTTGGGAGGCAGACGCAGGCAGATTTCTGAGTTTGAGGCCAGCCTGGTCTACAGAGTGAGTTCCAGGACAGCCAGGGCTACACAGAGAAACCCTGTCTCAAGAAAAAAAAAAGTAAACAATTTAGGAAAAGCCAAGAGCTGTCCACAAAGTAACACCAAACTTAAATAATGTTACTCTGAGGGGCGAGTGGTACAGTGCTGTTCTAGAGTGTGTGAGACCCTGGGTTTGATTCCCACATAGAAAACTCAGACTTTTTTTTTCTATTGTTCTCTCATACAATACAACTCAATGCCAGGCTTCCCTTCCTCCTCTCCTCGCAGTCCCCCTCCACCTTCTGCAGGCCCTCTCCTCCTCCATTTCCTTTCAGAAAAGAGCAGGCTTCCCAGGGATATCAACCAGACACGGCTTAACAAGACTCAATGAAACAATGCACAAACTCTCATATCAAGGCTGGACAAAGCAATACAGTAGGAGGAAAAGGGTCCCAAAAAAGGGCAAAAGAGTTAAAGACACCCCAACACACACACATTCCCATTGTCAAAAGTCACACAAGAACACTAAGCTACATAACCATAATGTATGTAGAGGATGTAGGTCAGTCCCATGCAGGCTCCCTGGTTGGCTGTTTAGTCTCTGTGAACCCCTGTGAAACTTGATTAGTTTATTCTTTTGGGGCATGTTCTTGTGGGAAAGATTATAGAAGGAAAGATTATAGAAGCTAGAGGGGTTTCTGTAATCTTTCCTTCCCCTATTCTGCAGGATTCCTTTAACTCTGCTTAATATTTAGCTGTGGGTCTCTGCATCTGCTCCTATCAGTCTCTGGATGAAGCCTCTCTTATGACAATTATGCTAGGCACCAGTCTATAAGTACAACAGAATAGCATTAAGAATAATTTCATTGACTTTTTTTCTGGTTGTGTATATTTCTATCTTAAGTCTCTGGGCTGTCTAGATTCTGGTTTCCTGGCCTCTAGGCAGTGTCATGGTTGAGCTCCTCTTGTGGCATAGGTCTCAAGTTGCACCAATAAGTTCTGTGCCACCTTTACCTCAGCACAGTTTGCAGGTAGGACAAATTGTAGGTTGTAGTTTTTGTAGTTGGATTGATATTCCAGTCCCTGCATTGGAAATCTTGCCTGATTATGTCACAATCTCATTTTCTAGTAGATTTTTAATTTGTGTATCATCTCAATGCTTTTTTGGTATTTAATAGGATTATTCAAGACCAGGAATTCTTGGCATTCCCACAAGGTTTTATTTCTATTATCTCCAATATATTCAGATTTCAAAGAACAGTTTTGGTGCTAATTATCAGATTTTGACTTTTATGAAAACCTCATACCACATGTCCTGATTTCATACCCAGCTACATGTGGAATCTGAAATGTGGTTTTATCAAAATAAGCTCACACTTTGGTGTGTGGAATTTCACTGCTAAAGTAGAGATCATAATTTCAAAAACAAACACAATTTGCACTTGGTTTTCTTGAAAAAATGAGATGCTTGGCTGTGATCTGATGAAAAATGTTTTTACCCAAGTGCTGGCTTTTCTCTGAAATGCATCTGTGGCTAGAACCAGTTGGCCCTGAGCAGCATCTTCTGCCACACAGGCACCATGGCACCTCTTTAATTGGTATTTTTTTTTAAAGAGAAGAACTTGGAAAATTTTCCTTAAAAGTATTTTATTCTTCTTTAGAAATTCAAACTTCATTTTTGTATTTTCTATTTACTTGAATCAAGAACAGTATTTTTAGGGACCAATGATAGAGGCAAGTATGTTTTTTATTTTGCTAATTAATTAAAATGAAAGAGTTGATTAACTGTCATGTAAGGCAGAAATAGCCCATCATTACGCAGATGATACATCATAAGACAAAAATATTTGAATTCTAGCTGTGCCACCTGCTAGCCATTGAATAAGTTACACAATTCCAGTGCACCAAGATTCTCCATCCAGTGAAAAGCATAAAATTACAGAACAATTTTGAAGATGAAATGACAGATAAGATTTTTAGAATCTTTTGTTAAATACTTGAAACAAGGCGGATGGCCATGGGTGCAGCTGGTACTTCTGGTGAAGTTTCAAGTCCACTGAAAAAAACCCAAAGGCCGCAGCAACAGCTCAGTTGGTGAAGTGTGTACTTTACAAAAATGAGTACATGACCTGAGCTTAGTTTCCCCCAAACCCACATTTTTTAAAAAATCTGAGCATGGTAGTATGGACTTCTATTTCTAGTGTGAGGGATGTGGATGCTGGAAGATCCATGAGGCCTGCTGGCCAGAAAGCTTAGCATAATCCATAAGTTCCAAGCTAATGAAATGAACTGTATTCAAAAGACAAGGTGATGAGCATCCAAGGAGCCATGCCTGAGGTTGCCCTTTGACCTCTAGAGGCCCATGTGTATACACAGACACCTGAACACATGGACATGAGTATATGCATGCACATGGGAGTGCAAAACAAATTATATCAGACTACTTGGATTGTTTAGACCTTCAAGTTTCTATAGTGTGGCATTGATAAAACGATTTATAACTGTTTTATCTTTCATGATCCTTATAAACAATTCTTGATTGTGTTAAGCATTAACATAATTCTAAGAATGAAACTTTATGCTTCAACAGGTACATCATTCAATAAGAATAAAAGAAAAGTTCCTAGTAGAAGGATTCACATTGCAGGTGTTCCCTGTAGTTTTCAAGGAGTAAAAGGTATCCCTGGAGCCCTCTGAGGACAGGATAAAAGGGAGATACATAACATGTGATCCTGTTGGCAGTGAGAGTTGAGAGCTACTTCTACCACTTATTACTGCAAATCTTTCAGCAGGTTAATTAGCTCCCGAGATGGATAGTAGAGCATATCTCAGAGAGTTATTTTGAGAAATGATATAACTCAAAGTCTTAACAATGTCCTTGGCACATGATGAACATTCCAGTAATGCTTTGGTTTAGCTCTCATTATGACTAGTCCTTTCCTTTGCAGGATTCCTGCTTAGAGACCTGCATTTACTTTCTTGGAAGGAAAAGGAATGGAATAGAATACACAGTTTAGATCTTAGACTTTCTCTTTCTGAGTATGACCTTGTCCCAAAGCCCTCTGTCTACGGTCTATTTAGAAAGTCACCTTCTGTTTTGAGAAGAGTCATTGGGTCTACCCAGCTGAATCACTGTCCCATTTGATCTGCCTTCAGTGTTGCTCACTCTCCATCTTGGACTTACCGTGGCAACCTAGACAAGTAGTTTTGGGCTTTTGTACTTCATCATGAACATCCTTTTTTTTATGAGCCTGTTGTTAAATCTGTATCTCTATGAGATTTATCAAAGTGGATAACACCGTCAGTCCTCTAAGAGTCTCTTACGCATGAATGATTTATAACAAAGGGAGCTACTTCATTAAACAGCTCTTGTGTTCCAGAGGCTCTTGTGAGCTCAGAGAGCTAAGAGTTGTCATTATGATAGTAGAAGAAAGAAATGTTTATTCATGAGAAATAAAGAGGACACGGGATGTTTATCAATTTGAAGGACAGTTCTAGTTTCCCATAGATTCCCTTTCTTTTCACTTTCTAACCAAGCCATTTTCACCTGTTCAATGAGTGTTTTCTTCATTCCTCCATGCCCTGCTCTACAAATGAACAAGACCAGCAGTGTCTCTGCCTGAAAAGAGCGACTGATGGCACTCAAAGTGGGCTGCTTAAGAGGGTCCACCTAACTATTACAATAGTCTCAGGGTGAGGGTGGAGCCAGCCTTTAGGAAAGGCAGAGAGAGCCTTTGGAAAGGTCTTGAAAAGAGATCAGAAGGCTTGGCATTCATGATTGAAGAGTATCATGTCAGAGATGAGTGTCAGAGAAGCCTTCTGTATACATCCAAATATTGTCTGTTTAAAACGAAACTGGATTTCAAAAGGCAGTTATTCATTTGATCAGGTCTGGTCCATTATTATAATATAATTGGGATTTTGCAAAGGGTTTTTTGATAAATACATGTCTCATTTCAAGTACATGCCACAATTTAAAACCTACTTAATGTGGTTTCCATGATAATCTTTCAAGGCCGGGAAAAGTCGGCCTCAGGTGTCTGGTGTAACAATTTCTTTACTTGAATTAGGTGCCATTTAAATAAAAAACTATTTGTATAGTGGTAGGACCTGGACCTCCCTATACATATGTAGCAGAAGTGCAGCTTTCTCTTCATGTGGGTCACAAGCAACTGGAATGGGGGGCTGTCCCAAAACTGCTTGGATGTGGAATATGTTCTTCTAGCTGGGCTGCCTTGTCTGGCCTCGGTTGTGAAAGGAAGCACGTACCCTCCCACAGACTTGAAATGCCAGGGTGAGGGATACCCAGGGGCCCCCACCCACTCAGAGGAGAAGGATGGGGAATGGGGAGAAAAATTGCAGGAGGCGATGCCTGGGAGAGGACAGTGAGCTTGATATAAAGTGAATAAATTAATTTTTAAAAACTGCTTCATAATCAATTTTGGAGAAGGTACCATGAGGTGCTGAGAAAAAAGTATATTCTTTTGCTTTAGGATAAAGTGTTCTATAAATATCTATTAGATCTATTTAGTTCATAACTTCTATTAGTTTCACTGTGTCTCTGTTTAGTTTCTGTTTCCATGATCTGTCCATTGCTGAAAGTGGGGTATTAAAGTCTCCTACTATTATTGTGTGCAGTGCAATGTGTGCTTTGAGCTTTAGTAAAGTTTCTTTTATGAATGTTGATGCCCTTGCATTTGGAGCATAGAGGTTCAGAATTGAGAGTTCATCTTGGTAGACTTTACCTTTGCCCCAGTATGAAGTGTCCTTCCTTATCCATTTTTATACCTTTTGGATGGTTGTCTCCTGAGAGACCATGCCAGAGCCTTACAAATACAGAGGCAGATGTTCAGAGCCAACCATTGGACTGAGAATGGGGCCCCCAATAGAGGAGTTAAAGAAAGGACTGAAGGAGTTGAAGGGGTTTGCAACCCCATAGGAAGAACAACAATATCAACCAACCAGACACCCTAAGCCATCAACAAAGGAGTACACATGGCTCCAGCTGCATATGTAGCACAGGATGGACTTGCCATGCATCAATGAGAGGAGAGGTCCTTGGTTCTATGAAGGCTCAATAGATGCCCCAGTGTACAGGAATCGAGGGCAGCAAGGTGAGAGTGGGTGGGTGGGTAGAGGAATACACTCATAGAAGCATGGGGAAGGAGGATGTGAAAGGGTGTTTCCAGGATGGAGGGAAACCAGGAAAGGGGATAACATTTGAAATGTAAATAAAGAAAATATCCAATAAAAACTGCTTCGTAAATAAAAAACGTTCTTCTGCATTTTGAGTCAAAGTCTAACTATTTAACTGAAGTTGTTTTTCACTCACTATGTACTTCTAGATGGTCTTGAACTGATCATGCTCTGTCTCAGGTTCAACAGCGCTAGGATTATAGTGTGTGTCTCACATGACAATTCTTTGTCTCTATTCACTTGTTACAGTCTACTAAGAGAATGCTCCACATATCAAAAAGCAATTAGGAACTAAAGATTAACAATACATATTTCCTTTTTACTTGTCTCCTTCCACATCGTTTTCCAAGTATGTGGTTAATTTACCATTTGGCCTGATGTCATCACTTTGTTACAACAAAGATGGGATGTCAGAGGAAATGAATAGGATAGAGGTATAGGTGCAGGACTTTAGGAACTACAGCATCATTTTGGTATGTGCACTTCCTGAAACATGTTAAAATGATATCTGTGTGGACTTATGAGCTGTGATGTTTTTAATCTGTAATCATTGTGTGGATCTGGCTTCAGTTTATTGCATGTTTAGAAGGATGAATGGATCTATGAAAAGTCAGCTAATGTTTTATTAGAACATTGATTTTTTTGATTCATTAATACATAATGAAATATGCATTGTAAGAAACTACTGGAACATATTTTTTTTCTTTTTTGGCTATAAGTCAAGAATGTTTTCATGATTGAAGAGAATTCTTTTTCCAGGAGAATAAAGTTTAATAGTACTCAGATGCTCATTCTGGAAAGCACAAGGATAATTGCAACAGTGTTGGAATGAAATTCAAAGACTTGCCTGTAGTTAGCTTCTGCATAATCACAGTTGTTATCTTATTCTACCAGAACCTCACGGAATTTTAACTTTAGTATAGATTTTGTTGTTCTAAGGGTGATTGTGAAATCTTTACTGATTTAACTACATTATCAAGTCGAATAGCTGTGAGTTTCTAATATGCCAGAGCCCTATCTACCAGGTTATGGAAGGTGATGTTTGAAAGATGGCCTTTTAAAATATGAGGGCAAAGGTTCGTTCTGATGAATAGTGCGTGCAACAGATACTGGAAGTGGCACGGCTGGAATATTCCTGTATGGTTCTATGAAAGTTTCCTAAACGGCAGATCCATTTAGCTGTCTCATTCCTGATCCAGATTCTAGCCTTGAAGAACTAATTGACTACTCTGTTGTGGTGTTTTGCATGCACCAAGCAACGTGTAAAGGATGGATGGGCCATAAGAGTGAGAGGATTATACCATATTTTCACTTCATTTGTTATTAAACCAGTAGGCGAGCATTAAACCACACCCCCCACATACAAATCATACATATAGATGTATGAAACATATGTGGATGTCGGTTTCAAGCTCCTCTCAGAGGACCATCTAGAATTCAGGGAACAATTCATTTGGCATAAGCAGATTCGTTCCTTATGAAACTTGAGATCAAAGATGTCTAACTTTCCTCTGTGCACCGTGGACACAGCCAGGTTGGCACCTGAGCTCTAAGCTTACTACTTCATAAGACAATTCTTTCTACACTGAAATCATAGTGGTGCAGAGTTTATTTCAGGCCCATGGTAAGCCTTGCTGTGGCTGTAAAAAGGATAGCTCATATATTTTATTATTGCACTTTAGTTGTCAAAACCATTTCTAGGCTAGTGTATAAGAAAGACATGCTGAATTAACCCCAGTTCCGTAATGAAACAAACCTAGGGAAACCTTAACTCTACTCACATTCTAACTTTTGCTGGCTGGCTTTTGTTTTTTGTTTTTGTTTTGTTTTTGTTTTTGTTTTTGTTTTTGTTTTGTTTTGTTTGTCACTGTGATGGGTAATCCTCACAGTCAAATTTGATGGGGTCTAGATTCTAGGGAAGTATACCTCTGAAAGGTTTATGAGGATGTTTCCAGAAACATTTAACTGAAGACGGGCACTCATCCTGAATGTGGGTGGTCTGCCCCTTAAGCAGCGATCCTGGACTGACGAAAGGGAAGAGGGCAAGGACTAGCACTCATCTGTCCCAGCTTTTTGGCTGCGGATGTAATGGGACCAGCTGCCTCCTGCCCCTGTCACCCAGCATACAGTCCCCACTGAGCAAATGGTGACTCTCAAATCAATCTTTCCTTCCTTCACTTCCTTTCATTAGCTGTTTATCCAGTGATGAGGCATTTAGCAAACACTGATTATCTACATTCTAAGTTTTCATTTTGGATCTCATTCTTCCCAAACTTACCTAAGGCATTATTTTAAACAACAGCTCCTGCCTGTTAGGTCAACAGAGCCTTGGAAATTAGTACCACCTCACCTACCCACTGTTGATGGACTCAAAGTATGGGCAACCTGAGATTGGAACTCTGGCCAATTGTCACCAACATGACAATGAAACTTTTGAAGCCAGCACAGTGGACAAAACTTAAATAATGGGTACTGAAAAATAGGAACCTGGTGACATTGTTCAATGTGTGTGTGTGTGTGTGTGTGTGTGTGTGTGTGTGTGTGTATGTGTGTGTGTAGGGTCTCAGGTAACCCAACTTAGTCTCAAAATTACTATGCATCCAAAGATGGGCTTGCACATCTGATCATACTTTTGTTAACCTCCTGAGCACAGGATTACATAAGTATATTTTCAATACATTGTTTGCATGCTGGTAGGGATGGAACATAGTCTTATCCATGCTAGGTGAACACTCTACCAAATGGCCAGCATCCTCAGCTTTTAACTAAATCTTTATCCAGTTGACTCTATACTAGTGCTTGGCATTAAATTGGCTGTTAAATTCTGTTGGCTTTAAGAAGTGAGGAATGCTTCATTGATTGAATCTTAGAGTGTATACTGGTAGAGCATGTCCATTTGAACAAGAATTGGTGAATTCAGCTCACATAGAATAGCTCACATGCATTATCTACTACATTGCCTATGGCTTTTTCCAGGTCCCTCAACTTATGGTATACCTATACACCTCCTGAAACACAGCTTTCTATATGAATTTTTCCTGTACATACATGTCTACTAGTCTTTGAGAATGTTACATCTTTTTGATCTGCTTACAAGCCTTCAGCATTTTGGGCAGCACTGTCTCATCTTAGTCCTTCCATGGCAGTGGTCAAGACATCAGAGACTCCCCACAGCAGCAGCAGCATAAATGCTGGTGTGTGGAACTCCAACAATCATATTCTGCGAGAGCCAGGGATGATGAGTCATTTCAACAGTCCTCCACTGCATCTGTCTCACATGCTGCATGCGATTTGTGAGAAGTATCCCTCTAGTTTTCCTATAAAAGTAACATCAGTGTTTACCTATAAACAGACACAGAAGTCACTGCCGACTCTACTCTGCTTTGTATACAATCCTATTATATAAAGAGCTCAAGCAGCATGTCTGTCTGCCGAGATGTGTGTGTTCTCCTCTCCAGCTGCCAACCACCTAAATTATTCAGCAAGCCCTGATCATGCCAAGTTTTTAGTCAACAATGGAGATCCTGCCAAAGAGCTAATAATGTTAAAAAAAAAAAAGGCAATGTTTGTGACAATTAACGGAGCCTGCAGCCTGCAACACACATTGGACTCATTTGTAAAGGAAAATTTAAATGATATGCTTCATTATAAATGGTCCCATGCAGCACATTGCTAATCAACCAAAGCAGCTTCTTGATCCCCTGTACCCACCCCTCCCAGTTTCCTTCCTGATAAACTCAAATGACAGCACTGTGTCCAGACACTTGGCCACTGCTAGCTACAGTTGTAAATGCAGTGTGGTTATCTATCAGTATTATAATCAGCTTAGATTGAACTGAATAATTAGCTGGAATACGGATGAACAGAGTACCAATCTCTTATCTTGTCTATTAATAATCACAAGTATAACTTCACAGTCAAATCAAGAGGTATGTTACAGTTCCCCTGAGAGCCTGTTTGGGTAAAACCCCCTGTGACTGTACAATCTAGGTAGTGCAGATGGGACAGCAGGCCAGTAATGACAAGCTGACAGATGCCAAACACAGTGATCCTTCCCCAACTCGGGGATGAGAGGGAGGGAAGGAGGGAGGGAGGAAGGGAAGCAAGGGAGGGGAAAGAATGCCAAATGCCTATTATTTTTCAAAGATGTTGTGAAATGAAGACAGACAGGAGAGGAGAAAAGAGGCCAGAAGACTTGTGGGTTTATCAAGGCCACAGCCACACCTTTCTGGAGGATGTTGAACTCAGGGTTACTGCATGCACACTTTGTCCCTTCTCGTCAAGGCTAGTGGTTGCTCCCTCTCTGGAGGCAATTCTTTAGGCTGTAGCAATATTTTACACATAGAAGTGATTCATCTCTAAGAATGTCTTTTTTTAAAAAAAAAATAAAGGACAAAATATAGCTTGTGAGAAAAAAAAATGCATTTTTAAAACTTCCAAACTTTTACAAACAAGCTCTCATGTGGACTATAGCGCTGCCTCCTTGGTTGCTTCAATTTGTATGTCAATTTGTTGAAAGTTTCCGGTCCTCATCCCAGAAACATTATACACATATGTAAATGTAATTTACATATTTATATTTACATATGGTCTCTTGACTTTTCCTGGGGATGATGTGAGCAAATGTCTGTTCACTCCATATAGGGCAGCAACAGACCAAGGTACCAGTTCTGCCAGATTCTGAGCTGGTGAATCAATGGCTTGATTAGGCTTACTCCTAGAGCCTTGTAAGAGGGAGAGGTTCTGTAAGAGCATGTATAACTTCCAAACAGCTTCATCACCACAAGGTACCACACTATTCCAGATGAAAACCCCATGAAAGCTACTGAACACAGCCCCACTGTAGTCTATGATTTAATATACTCTGACATGTACCAAGATCACTTGCGATAGTGGTAATGCAGGGAAGGGATCAAGGGATGGAATGCCCAGTGCCGGTCATAAGAAGCTCCCTTCTGTGGCGTGTCAAGAACTTCATTACAATTGTCACAAACTTCACAGTCAATGTAATGTTCTGCTTGTCTCATTTGCACGATGGCCAGGTCAGGATTATCTTTGCTGGAACATGGCAATGGGATAACCAAGTTATAGCTAAAGGATAAACCATATGGCAATAGCACAGAAGTTTTGAGAAGACAGTGAGGGATTTGTAACTTCCCTATTGTCCTGTGTGGACTTTTAAAGTGCTCTTACACGCTAGCTCAAAAATACATGGTTTAAGCACTTAGAATAGATAATGATATCAAGGCTTCTAGCATGTTCTAGCTGGTAGGCAAGTGCTCTACCAGCTAAGCTGAATCCTCATCTCTTTAAAGATTTCCTTTGAAAGGCTTATTTAATTTTATGTGTAAGAGAATATTGCTCTAGTAATGAATGTTTATGCACCAGAAGCATGCCTTGTGCCTGAACAGATTGAAAGAGGGCATCAGGTCTCTTGGAACTGGACTTATGGACAATTATGAGTTATCATGAGGATGTTGGGAATTAAACCCAGATCTTCAACAAAAATAAGTGCTCATCTGCCAAACCACATTTCCAGCCCTGCCTCTAAACACCTTAGTAGAGACATTTCAGGTGGCTTTCTAATAGAAAAGGCAGAAAAAAGATTGGCAAGAAAAGGGGCAGTGAGAAAACCATTTCAAATGAAAAACTTACTATACTCAAACGTGGATGTAAATAAGCATTTGAAAAGGGAACTGGTGATGGAAGAAAGGATTAGTATTTTTGTAGCTGCAAAGATCCTTGAATGATCCTGGGACAAGATGGCTGCACAGGACACTGCAATTGATCTTAACAGCACTTCAGATACACGTGACCATTTCTGGTAGCTGGCTGGTGGGAAGTATACTGCCAGGAACTTTACTTGTTGAAAACAGAAAGAAACAGGCAGTTCTTAATGGGAAGATGGCCTCCAGTTCAGAAGTGGCTCCAAATGATATGAAACCTTGCTAACTCTTTAGACTCTCGTCATGTCCTCCATATGTTCTCTGGCTCTGCAGGCCAGAATGAGACAGGCATTAGACTTTAGCACAACTCACTCCATGACAGAAGTTCCAATGAGGCTGTAAAACTCAACACTTGCACAGCACCACCTGCTAAAACTAAAACAAATGCCTAATCTATCATGGTTCTGGAAAATTCTCTAAATGTGCTAACTTTGCTTTTTGGCATGTAGGTAACTGTTCTTGTTAACTACAATGTATCAATCCAGAATATGTATGTATGTATGTATGTATGTATGTATGTATGTATGTATATATGCATGTATGTATGTATATATTTATTTATTGTGCTAAAGGCCCACCTTGACAAAGGCTCAGGGCTACACTCTATCCTGAATACCCATTGTAATCATTGGCCTGCTAATAAAGACTTTCTATTGGCTAATCCCATGTCTGAATAGTATTTTCTAATGAATACTCCACAATAAAAAGAACCACTGACATTTGGTGATGACTGTGTTTTCTTGAAGATTTAAAAACATTCCATTCTTATTCAGATTAAAACTTCCTTCCTTCCTTTCTTTTTTTGACCTTCACCTTCATAGAAGGCTTGTGGCTAGATGCTTTATCTACATGTGACATCCAGTAACCACCAGGATACTTGTGTTTTTTTTAATTGGTATTGTTTTTCACTTTCTAGAGCCCCTTTTCTAGACCTTGCATTACTAAACCTTGGAATGGTTTTCTATTTTGGTTCTTCATGTTTCATTTAAAAAATACTCATTGTATCTATGTTGACTCTTATTATATATCTGTTATTATTTTTTTAATAATGAAAAAAGAAAAACTTTGTTCCTGCATCTTTTCCTTCCTAACATCCTTATATTAAATTATACTCTCAGGTACGTTTACTTTCTTTGTGCTGTCTACAATGTGACTTTGGTTTTCATTTTCTCTTTCAGGTTTTGTCTTAACTTGGACTTTCTTGTGTTGATTTATCATCTGTGTATTAACTTTCTTTGACTTTCTTTCTTCCTTTCTTTCTTCCTTCCTTCCTTCCTTCCTTCCTTTCTTTCTTTCTTTCTTTCTTTCTTTCTTTCTTTCTTTCTTTCTTTCTGTCTTTCTTTCTGTCTCTTTCTCTCTTTCCCTCTCTCTCTCCCTTCCTCTCTCTCTCTCTCTTTCTTTCTTTCTCTCTCTCTCTCTCTCTCTCTCTCTCTCTCTCTCTCTTTCTTTCTTTCTTTCTTTCTTTCTCTCTTTGGTCTTTTGAGAGAATGTCTCTCTATTACGCAACTTTGACTGTCCTGTAGCTCATTATGTTAGCAAAGGTGGCCTCAAACTCACAGATGTGCCCCTGCTTTTGTCTCTGTCTTGCTGGGACCATAGTTAATGCACCAGCATACCCAGCATAGCTATCTGTCTCAACATTTCTAATGAGTCATGACAATACATTTGGTCAATGTGCTAGTTTAACCGTGGAAGATCCCCTAAAGGCCCATCTGGTCGTTGCTTGAACCCTACAGGAAGGGTATGGGGACATGGTAGGGCCCAGTGGGAGGAAGTTAGATCACTGCGGCTCTGGAAGGGAAGTGTGAGATCAACATCCCCCGTATTCCTTATAGTTTCCTTTCCTCGATCCTTACTTTCTATTGTTTCCTGTCTTCATTCTCAATGGCTTTGAGATAATGAAGAGGTAAGTATTTTTTTAATTCCACTTCCTCCATGGTGTGTTAGTTCACCACAGGCCCAAAGCAAGGGTGTCACTCAGCCATGGACTGGGACTTCCAAAACATTTATCAAAAAAATAAACTTTTTCTCTTTGAAAGCTTGCTTTCTCCTCCACCCCTACATACACTTTTTATTAAAAATATATTCTTATACAATATCCTTAACAGTTTCTCCTCTCACTTCGCCTCCCAATGTTTCCCCAACCCCCTCTTTTCTGGACTTCCCCCCCCCCCTCAATTGTCTTAATCTGTCATTAGAAAAAAAAAAGTCCTTCAAGAGATAACAAACAAACATGACATAATAAAATAAAGTAAGATAAAACAACATATTCAGGCTCAACAAAGCATCCCAACAGTAGGAAAAAAAAATCCCAAGAGCAAGCCCAAGAGTCAGAGATACATTCATTCACACACTCAGGAGTCCCATAAAAAGACTCAGCTGAGCCGGGCGGTGGTGACGCACACCTTTTATCCCAGCTCTTGGGAGGCAGAGGCAGGCAGATTTCTGAGTTCAAGGCCAGCCTGGTCTACAGAGTGAGTTCCAAGACAGCCAGGGCTACACAGAGAAACCCTGTCTCGAAAAACCAGAAAAAAAAATAATACTAAGCTGAAAGCTGTACCTTACGCAGAACAGCCGGTGCAGCCCTGTGTAGGTCCTGAGTTTGCTGGAAAACTAGCTATCTTAAACACTGTGTTATTCAGAAAGAAAGATGACTAACACAAATCAAGATTTTTACCTAATCAATGGCAACATTTCTACATACTTCTCACATATCCCTCATTTTTATATTATTCATAATATATTCTATAGCTTCTGTTCCGGTAAGTATACATTTTGCTGAGTCTTTTGTTATAAGAGCTCTGTGTGGGAAAAGATGGAGGTGTGTGTGTGTGTGTGTGTGTGTGTATGTGTGTGTGTGTGTGTGTACGCGCGCACATGCGTGCAAGCCACCAAGTGTGCACATGTGCATGTGAGTGAGCATATGTGCTTGACTGTACGTTTATTTCCACATCATTCCTGTTCTTGCTTGCTCCTGTTCATATCAACATGATTCTAGCTCATAGCCAGTTGCAATCCATGCATTCAATGTAATTGTTCCTAGAAGGACATTTACTTTATGGCTTTAGTCTTCAGTGGACACGAATGATTTCAGATGACTGGGTGCCCAGTTTATTGTTTGAGGTCCATAGTTGCAAGAACCATTCTGTACCTGTAGCTTATCTTTGTCTTTCTGACTAGTCAAATTTAGAAATAATAGCTAACACTCAATTTTGATAGAACTCATTTTTTTTTTAATTCCAGATAATGTTAACGTTAAAGAGAGTAATGTCAAGTCTTAGGTTACTATTTAAACTTAAATTATCTTGCACATTTAAATAGAAATAATTTGGAGGAATTTACCAGAGGAAAAGAAAACAAAATAATATGTTGTTTTTCACCCTTAAATCAAATATCAGAAAGCAGGTCTGAATGCTTATTTCTTCTAGGATGTGTTTATATTTGAGCTGAAAGCTCAGGGTTTGGCACTACTGTGAACTGATGGGAGAGAGACTGGGTCAGGGCACTTCTATCTTTCCAATTGACATCGGGCAGTGACCACTAACTAATCAATTCATCCATCAGCCCTGTTCCTCAAGATTCTTGGTTTTTTTGTCTTGTTTGGTTCTGATTTGATTTGTTTTTGTTGTTGTTTGTTTGCTTGCTTTGTTTCATTTTTTTCTGAGACAGGAAAATGCAAATCAAAGTTTGGAAGTAAAAATGAAGGATTTGCGGCTTTATAGCATCAGATTATTGTAAGGTCAAGAGTAGAGCTGGGTGTGTGGAAACAGTGAAACAGGGACATATGTGGCAATGAGCTTCCTTTAGCTTCATCTCTCTTCCTTATTCTTTTTCTGTGCCACTTTGAATTTATCAGACTAGTTGAAGCCATTGTAGGAATTCAGTCCTTGGTAGCTCCAGAACGGTCTTTGTGATATCTTCAACATAGAAAAAGTTATTATTATTATTATTATTATTATTATTGTTATTATTATTATTATTATTATTATTATTATTATTATTATTTTGTTGGAGCTTATGCGAAAAGTTTCAGGGGGAACATATGATTCTGCTAAGTTCTACTGGTGCCTGTTCCTTTGAGCTCTCAGTGGAGCCAGGCTTTCCTTGGTGCATCTATCCAACCTATTTCCAAGAGATATAGCATGTATTGTTGGAAGCAGGAATGGGAAGGGAGGTCATTAGCGGTAACCACAGCCCAAATCAAATTGTGGTTGTAAGGCATTGTTAGCATGTTTTTCATTTCTTTCTTCTAAGGCCTGTGTGATGAAACATAAAATATACTTAAGCTAATTTTGTGTGCAAACACTTGTGGAAGTAGGCTTTATGGATCTCTCTCACACACACCAAAATTATTTTGAACAAACAAAAATGCACAAAAATATAAATTGCTATCAAAAAAACCATTTGTTTCTATCTGGACTGACCATTAATTGATACATATGTTAAATGGGTGTCTCAGCGAAAGGCATTCAGAAATTTTGAAGAGTTTGCTGTAGAGACACAAACTTAATTCAGTTTATCTCAAGAAATATGAATTGAATAGGGATAAATGATTTTTCTTCTGGTGACTACGTAAAAGGAGAAGGAAAGCACACATGAAAAATTTGCAATCTTTGATGACCCAAGCTAATTGCATCTCACTAAGAGTTTAGGATATTATCTTCATGTTTCATATTATAAAGTTAAAACATGATATTTGGAAAAATCATTATTTACTTTAAATTTTTTCAGATATATTCCCAAAACATTAACAATATGCTAGTTTCAATGTGTGAAAATAACTGGTGAAAAAAATGTGAAATTTTGCTAGCTTTCAAAAGTAATAATTATTGGACTTTCATTTTAGTTTGACTTTTATTTTGCCCCACTGAAAAGCAGTATAACCTTTATTCTGTTAGTCATAGAGGAACTTCATACTATCTATCAGGATAATGGAGGTCTCAAAATGTGTTCTTTCAGAGAAAAACAGCTGGAACGAGGTAAAGTGGGCAATGTTTTCTTATTCTTTTGTGAATTTTATAGAGATAGTAACTTGGCAGAGAACCATACTTCCAGAATCTTAGCCCCGAGGACCTAGTTAGTGTTTTTTTATTATTATTATTATTATTAAAAAAAAGAGAGGAAAATAAAAGTAAGAAATCCACTTGGGCAAACGCATGCACCAATTCCCTCACTGAAAAACAAGAAAAGGAAAAATAATCCATTTTTTATAGTATATAACCTACAAGTACAGACATGACTTTGGCAATCATGCTTTTGTTGCACACTGACTGTAAAATATTTATGGAGACAATGTGATTTGGGTCAAGACATTAAATAAAGTGAAAGTCCCTTTATTCAATATGTGATGAACAGTATCCATATTAAAAACCATTGGGAAAAGTGTTCAAATGAAAAAATATGCTTAAAACAAATTCATCTGTTCAATGTTCATAAATGTTTTAAGAAATACAGACAAACAAGTCGTGAGATCCATATTTACTGTACACAGTTGAAGCACTAATAGTATTTATTTAATCCAGAGGGGGAAGTGACTCAAAATTTGGCTTTTAATGATCAACAGGAAATACCTTTCCTGAGAAATTACCAAAGTGCTTGTTGTCAACCAAGCTACAATGGGGTTATCATTCTTCTCTTGGCAAATTGCTAATGCTATTAGACTCACATTGATTTACAAGGAAAAGTCTTGCAGAAAATCTTGAAGTCTGTTTCAGAAGTGCAGCCTCCGTGTATGTGCAGAGAATGCAAAGCCAAGCCTACTTGAGAATTTAGTGTTACTCAGTGGCTGTTACACAGCAAATTCAGTAACATGTTTATTCAAGGATAATATCTAGTGCTGACTAGGGTCAAACGGTGGGCTCTTGTTCTGCTGTGCCATTCTCTACAGTGTGTTCAGGATAGGGATAAATCAGCTTCATAATTGTATTAAAGCATATATACCAGTGTTTCCATCTGCACGAAATCTGCCCTCCGGACCTACATTCTGGGCTAGTGGCAACTTTTAAGGTCAAATTGATTGTGACAGTTGTACTAACTCTCTCACTTTCTCACTCACTCACTCACTCACTCACTCACTCACTCACTCACTCACTCA
>JADRCD010206608.1:0-11341 GCA_019843815.1 Montemys delectorum
GGGGGGGGGGCTTGGTTTTGTTCAATAAAAACTGAAGACCAAACTGCAAGGAATGGAAAACACTGGCTGTTTGAATTACAAAGAAGAGAACAATTTTAGAAAACATACAAATCCTGACAACTAGCTCTAAGTAGTTTAGTATAGGTACAAACTGCAGTTCAAAACACTTGAGGAAACACTTTGAATGGTTCATGTGTCTAAAGAGCTAGTTCAGTCTCAGTAATAAATTCACTGCAGGATCCCCAAGCACTTTCAGTGCTGTGTGTCTAGTTTTTATAAGTACCCTTAAGTTTTAATAAAAAAAATCAAATTCATATACTTATAATTTAAGATATGCTCATAATTATTTTACTTTAATAGGAGTCTGTCCTTGTAAATTTTTCCGTAAGAAGCTCTAAAGGTGATTTCGTCTAGACTTTCTTTCTCTCACCATGTGTCTGCCTTACAGAAGGACTTACATCAACACCCCAATGGTGTACAATGATCAGACCAACATGCCCCAACCAAGAGTCTTTTTCCTCCAGTAGACCAAATCACAGCCATTTGACTGTAATTTCAGAAGCAATGGCAGTTCTCAGAGCTATCATTACTGCACATTAGGCAAGGAAAGTTAAACTGGGATTTTCAGTTGTGCAACGTGTAGGATGGAGCTGATTTACAATGAGTCAGTCAGGATCACAGAACAAGCTGTCTAATGTGCCCACTCCATTTCTGGTTGACTATAAAGTGCATGGATTAGTACTTGTGCCATGTCAGCAAGCGCGACAGGAGTTTGACCTTTTTCCATAACAGGAGAAAGCCTGGGTTTCCACTGCCTTTTCCTTCAGGAGTTCCGTGCGGGGCACAGTAACATATCATTACTATGACATCACTGCCAATGGTTGCCATTTCAGAGAAAACATACAAATGGCCCAATAATGGGTTTCTTCATGCGTCAGTGGAAGTCTGTAAAAGGATCTTTGTTGTGTCCTTATTGTCTGATGTACTGGAACTGGAGTGCCCTTTTGACCTTGACATTGTCATTCATATCTCTCTGACACAATACAGCCAGGCTAGCAGTTGAAGGAAAAAAAGAATAAATCAGAAGGAACTATGTTGTCTCATTTGGACAGTGTGAGACCAAATGTGGAGTTTCCTGTCCATTTGTGTTAACCTCCGTGGAGATAAGGACTCCGGGTTGCTTTCCTTCTGTGTGTGGAGATGGCCTAGCTGGCTCAGAGTCAGGAGCTGTAGTCTCAGACAAATTATTGATTTGTTGAATGTTACTTTGTCAAACATCCCAGCTTGGGCTTCAGCACAAGTGGTATTAATGCTGACACCTCAGCCTCAGAGCTATTTAAACCAAGAGTTGGTAGACAAGGAGATGCTGTGGTTCATTCATGAATATACATACACACAAATCGTTTGAAAGCTTGGTGTTCCAGCTTACAAAAAAAATTGCCCTTTGTCACATTAACAGATGCATATCAAAGAAAAAAAAGAGGAGTTGATCCAAGGATATGTCATGAGCGCACATCTTTCTTTGGTTCTCAGACTTCCATTGCCTCTTTTTCTGGCAGTAAACTGAGTTAGAGTTTTGGTGCAGTACAGAAACGGGAAAGTACCACCATCCCAGCCATAGAATTGGTGCCAAAGACTAAGAAGTCTCCAGAGAAGAGACAAGAAAGAATAAATGAAAGTACATTTGCTCAAACATTTACAGAACTAGCGTTTAAATCCAGTTCATTCACTTCAGTACACCAAGTGGTACACAACTCTTATCAGAAAAAAGCTACAGGATTAACAATTATATATATACGTATACATATATACATATGTACGTGTATATATATCCATATATATATGTAATTTATATATATATATAATATACATTATAATTAATAGTTGAATCTGAGGAAACATAAATGTACTCAAAAGAACAAGGACATAAACATGTAACAGGACAGAACAGCAATCTGCACCAAGGTATCTTCAGAAAACTTGCTGTCTAAATAGTAGCCTCATACAAGATACCTAGGTTTCTGGGAGACTATCAAGTGGAGCTCCAATGAGATAGTTTAGAATAAAAAACAGATTCAAGTCATATTCTCACCATAGTTTTCTTAGGCTTCTCCACTTCCCTTTTCTACCTTGCCACCATAGACATGCTGTGGCTGTAACTGGACTCATCCCATCTCAGATGGTATGGAGTCACAAAGGGCAACATCTGAAATCAAGAGGAGAACTCGTGAAATGCTGTTGATTTGGGTTTCAGTATTTAAAAGATCATGTCATTTCAATGGATGTTCTAAAATTTGTATATGTTCTCATTTGAAACATTTTACTATAAGCGTATTTAAAAGAGCTGAACAAAACACAGATATACAGTTCATTCATTTTTTTTTATAAACCAAACGTCTGTGTACTGCACCAAGAATTAGAACCCTGCCTTTGCTTCTCATTTCCTTTCTGAGGGCTGTGCCTTTCCCCTTCCCCTGTGACATGCATTGTCCTGGACTTTACGATAATTGCCTTTCCTGTATTTTCATATCTAAGCATAAGTCTTTTAACCACAAGAGTTTATTTTTGTGTGTTTTTACTATTTTTACCTCATATAAATTTTTACCTTATACATGGTAACTTCATGTGATTGGTTATTTTTCTCTTAACACTTTATCTTTGTAGTTCATCCAGGTATGGTATACAGCTTTAGTTGGATATTTTTGACATACATATATACTATGGAATGACTGTTTCTGGTTTTTGTGTTCTTCTGATTAAGTTGCTATGAATATCTTCTGAACCACATTGAAATGCAATTCTGTTGGATAGATATGAGGGATGTGATGAGGTCTTTAATAGTAAAGTTATAAAGTGAAATCTATTATCCATGCGTTTAATACAGAAAGTCATGTCCAGTATGTACTGCATTAAAATAATAGAGACGAATACATGGTATTTTAGTGCATTGTCTTTTATATTTGATATGTCAAGATACCTCACTTTAAATAGTAAATAATTATGAGTAAGGTCAATAGCTTTTTTGAAAATTATTGAGGGCAAAATATCCAAACATTGAATAAGAGGGTGGGGATTTGGAGGAGAACTGGTGTTAATCATATTAGAAAATTGCCTGCCGAGATTGCTTTTTATCTCTCCTGTTCTTAAGACAAGTGAATGCAGCAAAGTGACCCATGCCCAGCATTTTACATTTCTTTTGTTTGTTTGTTTGTATGAGATAGGGTTTCTCTGTTTCACCCTGGCTGTCCTGGAGATCACTCTGTAGACCAGGCTGGCCTTGAACTCAGAAATCTGCCTGCCTCTGCCTCCCAAGTGCTGGAACTAAAGGCATGCGCCACCACTGCCCAGCTTTTTTTTTTTTTTATTAGCATTTTACATTTCAAGAGTCTTCCAGCCCTGTGTTCGAAATTGCTAAACCCTTTAGTCTCAAGATTTGACTTTCACTGAACAAAGTACAAAAACTGTATTATTGTTTCTAGATATAATTAAGTAATTGTGCTTGGCTATAGAGATGACCACTCAAGAAAATAACCACACTGGACCCTACCTAGTCTCCTACAGTGCTACCTTAGCAACCTTGCAGTCTGCTAGCTTGATTTTGGATGTTTTGCATTCTTTTAACAGAAATTGCATACTCTTTCATTAAATACTATGGTCATCATTTTAAGAAAATTAAAACTACCGAGGAAAACAAATGGCAGCTAACTCAGTTGGAGAAAAATAATGAATGAGTATGTCGTGTGAATTTAAAATATTTTCACCTGACAGTTCTGGCAGCCCCACCCAGGATTGAGTTTACTTATGTCAGTCCCTGTGCACCTCCACTGTGTGTCCTGTCCTGTTTCACAATGGAAAACAGGAAACATGATTTAAGAAGTTATAATCTTTTACTACTTTTGATCTAATGAAAAATAATAAAACAGGTCATAAATAGTATTCCTTAACATTAAATACTCTTTTAAAATGATATGTGAAGTTTATGCTAATAGAAACCAGTTGTTAGGCAGAGGCTTTAGTAAATTAGGGGCTGGAAAGATGGTTCTCTAGTTAAGAGGATATGTTTGTCATGCATAGTACATGGGTTTGGTTCTAAGCATCTATCTCAGGCTATTTACAGTCACATATAACTCCAGTGCCAGGGATCTAGTGTTCGTTTCTGGCTCCTGATGGCATTGCACCCACGGTGTTTGGATACAAGCAATGATGCACCAGTACATATAATTTTTAAGAAATGAGCTTTAGTCCTGCAAGGTTCTATGAAAGCTGCTTGGAGAAAAAAAGTCTTACCCAGTTGTGAACTTTATGACCTACAAATGCAACTTGCCAGGCAAGATATGCCCAGTAGTGCAATAGTAAAAAGAATGTTATGAGGGTAATGAGCACCTCCCTGCTTGGATTTGACACCCACTCCATAGGAACTCATACCTGGCCCTGTTAACCTTGTCAAAGCCTCTGACCTTAAGTCAATGATTCTTCTCTCTCTCCTTCCTCTGAATTAAGCAGCAAAAATAACCTTTTTGCAAGCATTTCATACATTCCTAAGGACTTAACTTGCATGACTCCCTCTCTCGAGACTGGGAACTTATCTCTCTGTTTATGAACACATAAGCTGTACAACGGAGTCCCCAAATTAATTAGTTGCCCTTCCTTTCTACATTTACTAAAGTGCTATGCACAGAGGTTTAATTAAGCTTAACTTTACAGAAGATGAATACCTATCAGCGTAATGCAGACAACAGTGTTGTAGCTTTAAGTAAAGATATGTATGTACCACTGCAAACTCGGCATGGTTTTATTGGGCTATCCAATGGCCCAGGGTTCTCACCACCTCCTGGGGTTAAAATATGAAATGCCAGCTACAGGCTCATGTGCTGGACGCTTGGTCCTCAGCTAGTGGGGCTGTTTTGGTGAGTTTCTGGAAATGTTAAGAAGTAGACTCTAGTTGGAGGAAGTAAGTTATAAGTAAGGAGAGGGGGCAGTTGCCTTTTAATGCTACCCCTGATCCTTACTTCATCCTCAGTCACTCAGTCCTCTCTGCTATGAGATGAACACCCTTGCCACGTACTCTGATGCCTCCCCACAGGCCCAGTAACAAAGGCCCAAGTGACCATGAATAGAGTCCTCAGAAACTGAGAACCAAGACGTTATTCCTCACTTAGGTTGTTCTGCCAGGCATTGGATAATAGCTCAAGAAGCTTAAATGATACGCAATCTGTGCAGTTAAAAATGAACTTGTGGGTTTTATTTTTTCCTTCCTTCCCTTGTGTGAGTCAGCTATCCCCACTTCCCCAAGGCATGGGCACAAACGAACAGACACCTTCTAAGCACTGTGGCAAATTGTCTTTTACTGAAAACACAAATGAAAGTGAGTTTCAGAAAAAGTTTTACTGTAAAATAAAATTTAATTATGCCAAAGTAACAGCCTCCTCTCTCATTGCATACCATGAATACATGTACACTCTGATCCATTGACGTTGGAAGACTAGTTTACTCTAACATCCAGAAAGTTATTTTAAGGAAGGCGACTAGTCAAAAAGCACACTTGCTATGATCAACTTCCCCCTTTTAGAAATTCATTCTCTGGAAATAATCACAGGGAGACATTGGTTTGATCTATGGATGCTGTTCACACCATTGTGCATAGCTATGAGAAACCATCAAAGTAAATTTCAAAAACAGGGGGTCCCTACATAAATAATTTTCACCCACAAAATGAAAGAGTATGAAGCTACTGAAATGTTTATAAAGCAGTGTTTAATGATATAGGATTAGATTTCATTCATTACTAAGTAGATAAAAATAAACAAGTTTCAAAGTGTTCAAATAACAATGTAATATAATGCCAATATTTTAAAATCTCATCTAAAACATGTATATAAAGCATATATTAAATTAAAATGTCACCAGTGATGACAAAATAAAATGTAATTTACATTTTAGTGTTTTTCAACATGTTGTAACATTTCCATGATGTATATGTTTCTCTTTTTTAAAAATGTTCAGGCAGAACACTCAGTTTCTAAGTATATTTCCACTCTGTGTTTATCTTCAACTAATAACATGAAGGTTATGACCCCTTTTTATTTCTGGCAAAATGGCTATTTTTATTAAGGAAAATGCTAATTTAATGCTGAAAACGAATCATCATTTTTAGTACCAATACTTTATTTTGCACGACAATAATAACCATCATTGAAGATGGAGTGTCAGGCCCATCAACAAAATATTTGGGTAGGCAAATAAGTACTTACTGTGAGGGTGGCCCAAAATGCACATTTGTTTTCTAACACTAAGATTTTATGTAAGAATCTTTTACTTAAATCTGGTGAGCAAATAAGGTTATTTGCTCACCAAAATGTTCTGAACACCAGCTAAGCATCAAGCAAAGGTTTAACAACCCAAAAGGATCACACTATTTCATACCATTTCATTCTAGTGGGCGATGTCAGGCAAACATTTGACAGGAAACTGCTCTCCTCGGATAGAGAACAAGAAGCAGGCAGGAGGCACGCAAGAGAGAAGTTTCTTGCTCTATTTTATGAAGCGGTCAGGAAAGGCCTTGCTTGTTGGGGGTTAGTGGAGCTGAGATATCAGTGCAGACCCCAGGATAGAAAGCCTGGCCGGTGCTGACACAGGAGCACACTGCATACTCCACTAACATCAAGGAGCTCAGCTGAGCTTGAATGAGAGCAAAGAAGCAGGCTAGATTCCCTGTTACACAGTTCATAGCCTCAGGGTATCTGTAAAGGCTACTTTATTATTTTTCCTTTCAATACTTCATGATGAGCCATGTCTGTGCCCACTCCTTTCATTGAGTCCTCAGTTAAAACTCTGGGAGAGTCTTCCTCTTTCTACTTATTCCACATGTATCATTCACTATACCCTCTTCTTTTAATGCCAAAGAGCTATAATATTTATATATATATATATATATATATATATATATATATATATATATATATGGCTTTGAGTGGCCTTAGGGTAAATTTTTCCAATGAAAATCAGATAGCAGACTAGGTTAAAGTACATAAAACATGAGCAAGTGCTCATAAAGATGGTGATTTTTTTTTTTAAAGTACCAGCAGAAAGGTCACACAAACTCATACAAAATTACCATTAAACTAGGAGCCAAAGTTGGTGCTCACTCTTCTAATGATAATCTTACAGACAGCGTTATTAAGGTGAGGAATGGTGGGCTTGATTCCAGTAGGGATGCCAAATTCCTGGCAATAAGATTCTGCTTCCTACCCTCCTTACAATTCAAAGAATGAAAGTTAGATCAGGCATATTTAACATCTTTGTTATTAATATTTGGTCCATTGCTGTCCAACAAAAAGCCAAGCTCCTGCTCAAGCCTGAGATGTTGCCATGAGCAATTACTCAAGGGTGCCTCCTTAGTTCTTAGTTTAAAACACAAAGCCCCTCTCAAGCTGAGTTGACATCTGTGTCCAAAAGCTGCTTATCTCCAGGACATCTTTTCTGTAATGAAGCATTCCAAGTGATATTGCATCACGTCACGCAGTCCTTGTGTGAGTTATCCAAAGTTTACTGTCTTGGAAGGTGGATTCAGCTGCACTCCACAAAATCATGACAAAGATATCATCTGGGTCAACTACTTCTCCTGGCCAAGTCGTTTCAATTGTAGTTTTATAACAACAAGCAAAAATTCCTTTAATAGTATATCTGTGTATGCTATGGCAACAACTACTTGAAAATGACAAACGATCTAAAGGAGAAAAAATCATAAATGTTGTGTATATACATTCAGACTGGCAACCACAAGGACCATGCAAGTGGATCATGAACTAGGAGTGTGGGTAGAGCCTAAGTCCTTGTAGCTGAAACCACAGCTATAGTCTTGCAACTGTGTATAATCTCATCCGTTTGTTCTTGTAAGTTCCTATACCATTAGAACTGAAAGAAATTGATTCTTTCTTTTAGACTTCTCAGAAATTTGCCCTGAAGAATTTCTAGTAATATTTTTGTACTTGAAGTTGTAGAAGTTTTTCTAGTATCCAGAGAGAAGGGACTTCCAGATTTCAGTGCCACATAGTATACATGACCTATTTTGTTTCACAAGTAATATTTGTCCCATAATTCTTTCTCTTTCAATCATTAAGATGGAAACTTAAGGGTTCTTTGGGAAGTCAATTGTGTTGGATGGTGTTCTGATGGAGCAAACAGGGGAAGAAGGAATGTTTTCGTGATGCGAACACAATTGAAAAGATGTTCTACTAAAGCAAGCACATGAAAGGGCATGTGATGAAAGATTCTTCGCTAACTACACATTTGTATTGGTCAGCAATACATTGTGTAGTTGCCTCCAAAGAGAGAAACACAATAAAAAAAAAACTTATGGTGGTGTGCTGTAGTTTCATGCCGCTTCCTCAGACTGGGACCTATCAGCAGAATGAGGTCAGCAGAGACAAACTCAGGTGGAGTTTTGCTAAGATGGACTCACAGGTTGAGACAAGACATGTGGTGAGGCACATGATGTTTGGAGAGAGTGTAAGTAGGACTCAATAACTGTGAAGGGGGCTTGCTTGTAGAGCTAGCTTTGCAATACTTCTTGGTCCCATGCCTTTGCTGATCAGAGCTTTGTTGAGAGAGGCCCAGCAAAGAACTTCTCCTGGTATCCCTGGTGGTCCTGGTCCCTCCTGCTGACTATGCCAATTCCGCTGAGGCCTAGCTGTCCCTGCTAGGTCATGCCACCACTGCTGTTATCCTAACACTACCATACTGGACTTTTGGTGTATCAGTGAAGTGTTTATGAGTGGATCAAGCTGTCGCTGCTGACCTGTGAACTTATAACTGCTGATTTCCTTACAACGCTGATGGGATTTGCTCCAAAAAACCATTTCTAAACAGGTCCACTTTTGCCATATCCTAATAACCTTTCCTTTCCACCAGCTCTGGTGGATGGCGGGCTAGAAGGGAGGTTAAAGTGTTTAAGAATCATTGTTAAAAGTAGGTTGAGAAAAATGTTTAGCTTAAAAATCATTTTTACTTCAAGATTTCTTTGTAATGGTTTTAATTGAAACAGAATTAAAACATTTCCTCCTCCTGATCCTCCCTGTAGTCCCTCCTCATCTCTCAAAACTCTCCCCTTTCTCACACTCTCAAGGTGATAGCCTCTTTTTCTTTGATTATGTTTGTAACATTCATATATGTATATGTGTACATAAATATAAATATACACATATAGACCCAGACACTACAGAGTACATTTTTGTTGGGTGTGTGTGTATATATATGTATGCATATGTATACATATGTATATATATTTATATATGTGTGTGTGTATATGTATGTGTGTATATATACACATATATACACACATACACACACATATATACATATATGCATATATGTGTGGGTATATATATACATATGTATATATATGTATATATGTGTGTGTGTATTATGTGTGTGTACATATATATGTACACACACACACACATCTTCAAGACTGACCACTGTGCTGGACATCCAATAAGGGGGTTTATTCCTAAAACAGCCTAATTCTCCTCCTAGCAGTTAATACTTGGCCATTGTTCTTTGTCTAGGAGCAAGACCCCAGAAATATGCCACCTGATGTGTGCTTAGAATTAAAACTGAGTCTGTTTGGTCAGACAAAAACTTTTATAGAGTTTCTCAGTAAGCCATTTTTTTCTATTCGGTGAGGGCTACAGAGACATGAATGAAATGTATAGTAATTCATCTATGCAGAAATTAATTAGGCACAGATTTGGAAAAGATATAGGTTTGAACTTTATACAGCGGTATACCATGATTGACTTAGAGCCAGGTAGACTGCTTCATTGATTAGAAACAAGGCCTAACTTACATACGGCCATTGTAGCCCTTCACTGATTTAACCTGAACGAAGTGCATACTTTATAGTGTATTTTAGAAAAGGTAAACATAATTTCTGATTCAAAGGGCTTGCAATCTTTCCTGTGTGCTAACATTTTCTTTCATTGTTTTAAACAAGAAAAATTAAAAATAACAAAAATTCGAAATTAGGCAACATAATGAATACCTGTGAGTAGGTTTAAAATGTCCCTCCATGATATATATGTGTGTGCATGTGTGTGTGTGTGTGTGTGTGTGTGTGTGTGTGTGTGTGTAGGTAGTTGTTTCAGGTTCTAGGTGTTTGTTCAAATGGCCAACACATTCTTGGTTATGATTTATCAGAAATATACCAGTATTCTGGCCCCATTTGCCTGATGAAGTGGTCTTTTATCCCTCCAAACAAGTCTTGTGGAATGTTGCTTATTTTGAATAGTTCATGATATCAGCATGTCAGAGGCTTAAAATCACTGTTAAGAGTCTTTTTAACGAGGCTCAATAGGGCATCCATCCAAGCAAAATCTTACTGTCTTTAATCTTGAGCTTTCCAGTCAAAGTTCACCATATCTATTTAGTGTGGGGGAATGTGAGCTGGCGATACTCTACTCCATATGTTATATATTTATGAGACCTGCTTATCCAGAACTCACAGCCCAATTACTTCTCTAGCCAGAGACTTTATTTCTACATTCGTGTTTTCTCATCGTATACAGCTGTAAACCACAAGTGAAGTTACTAATGTTAGACAAGGTGTATCCATTAGTTCCACTAAAAAGCTCTAACCACCGGAGCTCATTGATTTTTAGTTTCATATATCATTAATGAGAAGATTAGATACTTGTTTAGGAAGCAGAGTCCAGCTTAAGTGGTTCTTGTTCCTACAGCATGTACAGTGAAGGCCTCAGGAAGCACTCTCCTAGGTCACACCATGGGACAAGCCTAAAGCAGAACACACATGCACGCCTATAATTGCATAACTGAGCTTATGACAACTGTTTTAAATGCATTCAAAATTAATAAGCACAGGAAAGGCAAAAACAATTCTATTTCTTCTGGTATCTGGGCATATATCTTCTAGGGTGTTTATTATTAATTCTCCATATGGGGCTACCCAAATAGCAAGTTCAGTTCTCAAGTGAAAACAAACTGCATCTTGATCACAAGATGGTGTTAACTGTGAGGAAAAAGGAATCACTAAGAAAAAGCAGGGGTAGAGCCAAGCTATATTTCTATGTGTCAACCAGGAAAAAAATTTTCAACTAAAAATTGCTCATTACTTAGGACAGTCTTTAGGTAAGTGAGAATAACTGGAGTGAGACCTTCTGAGAACTCACTGTCAGGAACTAAACGAAGTGCGAAAGAAGTGAAGACTAGCAAGCCCAAGCACCATCTCCTGGCTGACAAAGCACCAGGTGTGGGTACAACATGTCCCTTAAAATAGGACTAAGGGGAGAGAGAGAGAGAGAGAGAGAGAGAGAGAGAGAGAGAG
>JADRCD010206608.1:14197-40993 GCA_019843815.1 Montemys delectorum
GATGATGATGATGATGATGATGATGATGATGATGATGATGATGATGATGATAATAATAATAATAATAATAATACTTTCTGCTGAGACTTGACCTCTAATAATAATTTTCTAAGTGAGACCTTGAGAGAAGTAGAAAATTGAGAGGATGAAGGGGAAAATCTTGAGAAGCAGCATGCCTCTAAATTGATCCCATGTAAAGCTCTCCGAGTATTGGGGAACCACTGCTGGGGGTAAATGAAATGAATTCACTGGGGCATCTAATCCTATTCCTGGAACATTTAAACTGTTTAAATGCCCTGGCGAGCAAACAAACTTCAAAGTGATCATTACACCCCAGACACTGTTGCTTGCGTGCCTGAAATCTTTATAAGATTAGCCCCCCACAGGGAGAGAAGTTAAACGCGGCCAGAACCACTTTGGAACTGTCAGGAGGGTACCCATTTACAGGCTGAGGATCAGGGCAAAGGTGCCTAATTCCCCACGTGGCCCTGCCCCCACTGGGGGCAACTGATGGAGCTGCAGTCTCCACTCCAGTCTTTGTAGTCCTCATTTCTACTGCCTTTGCAACCGCATGTGCCCTGCTCACAGTGGAGGCCGTGGAATTCAAAGTCCTTTAACACTCATGGGAGTGTTCACTTGTGTCAACCTGGATTCAAACAATGTAATGCTGTGTTATGCACATGGCATAAAAGACAAACGACTTGGCAGTTACAGTTTTGCATGTGTATGGATGTGTCTGTATGTGTAGGTGCAGGTATATGTGTAGATGTAGATGTTGATGTATATGTACATGATGTATATGTATATATGAAGCAATTTTTAACAATCTATTATTGTTTTAAAATCTACTATTATTATTAAAAATCTACTATTATTTAAAATAACTGATTTTTAAAATCTATCATTATTATAAACTATTCTATAGTAGTATCAATACAATAGCATTGTATTGTATTTTTTTTCAGATTCTAGGTTCTTGTCCTCAAGTCAAACATCCTCCTTTCTTTATCCCAGCTCCTATATTTGTAATAAAAATATAGTATTTCATTAATTAACCAGTATATAATGGTTATTGCAAAACTACCAAAGTGATTTTTACTTATCCAGATGGTTATAAACAGCAACATCCATTCATCTGCTCGACACTGGTTTGCCAGCCATGATCCTGAAAAGGCAGAAATCAATCAGATGGAGTGATCTGAAGCTGGGACAAGGGATTACTCGGTGAGGTGAGCTAAGAGAAGGAGTGTGTGCTGGTCACAAGGAGGAACATGCCAATGGCACTGGAGACTGTTCTGCCCCAGGCCCTTTTGATGAATTTCTCACATTCTCCATATCTTACAGAAACTTGTATGATCAATTTACAAGCTCAGATTTTAGATATTCAAGTCATTTCTACTTGATCCATTTGGCACCTCACACTGAGAAATGTACAAGAATGTAAATCAACTAGTACATACACTTTTCTGCCCAGTGTTGCCATCCCTTCTAAATATCATATGCTCTTCCAACATTTTAAGGAAAAGGTCCTTCTTTGGAAGAACTTTGAGAGTCCTGGGGTGACCTTCATCAGGTAGCAGAATGGCTTTCTATTCAGGTACATTTTCTTCTCAGGCTTCTATGTTTTCATGAAACCAAGGCAACTATACTGCAAGCAGAACTAGCAGCTGAACCATGTGGCTTAATCAGACCAGTCAGATGTCTACAAAAAGGTATTTTAAAGTCCTAAGCTTGAGTAAAAAAGAAAAAGTGATAGAGAGGTGGGAAATAAAGGGGAATACACACAGGCGTGAATAAAGAGGGGGGAGTCAGAAAAACAGACAGACAGACAGACAGACAGACAGACAGACAGACAGAGACATAGAGACAGAAAAAGAGAGAAAGACACACAGAGAGACCATCCTACAGACTGCAGTGTTCACCCAGTCCTTAGTGCACACTGAAGTATATCTTTCCCTTGCCTACTCCAACATGAGCATCATGCCCCCAACACAGTCTAGTAGTTGCCCCAAAGATTCATTACATCATTGTTCAAGGGTTGTACTCATGTCAGGTCATCAGGTCATGTAGAAGAAAACTATAAGTAAGCTCATTGTGAAAGTATATAAAGTGTAATACCGTTCATATTCCAGGATGTGTCCTCTCTCTGTCTCTCTGTCACTCTCTGTGTCTCTGTCTCTGTGTGTCTCTCATTGTGTTTCTATGTGCATCTTTGTGTCTCTGTTTCTCTCTTTACACACATACATACAGACACATACACGTTCACTCTCTCTTTCCCTCCCTCCCTCCTTTTTTCCCTTCCTCCTTCCCTCACTCTACAAGAGTGAGATATTCCTAGGTATAGAATGCAAAAATTAGAATATTCATGAACACTGACCTGGTGTAGTTTTTGTCTCATGATTGCCCGTGAGTCATGAATCTGACCAGGTCTTTTTTGAGTTGGGTGTTAAAACAAATGAGCCCCATAGATGCCCTTATTTACTCAAGAATTGAAAACTGGCCTCACGGGATGCACAGACTCCCCCTCACTTCTAACTTGTTATCACTCTAATTGCCTTTCCCTGTATCCCCACCCTGCATCCGTTCTCACTGTTGAGACTATCTTTTCTGGGATAAACTTAAGTTTGTTGGGTATAAAATGAACGTGGAAACAAAACTCAGTCATTATCTTCATTTTTCAGACAGCTCCTTTTCCTCGAATTCTCGGAAGAGTCTGCTCTTTGTTTCTTCTCAGCGATGAATACTTGCCCAGCTGGCAGAAAGTTTTACACAAATGAACTGGTGTAATAGGGTGTTAACCTGTAATAAGGGTTTGTCACAGCGCAGTCACACGACAGGAGATCTGCCATTGATTTTTCAGTAAATATGGCAAAGGCTGAAAAATACAGTGTGTGTGCCACAGCACTAAATTTCTCAGTGGCCATTTGTCTTTTCTGCTGCTCTCAATTCTGCTGTCTTCAGGTGATATTTAATAAAATGGTCTCTTTCCTCAGTGTGTGAGCTTCACTAGTATGGTGAATGGAGATTTTACTGACCTTGGCATCTGCTTTGTTGCTCCTGAATTTATAAATCCCACCTTCCTTCTTCGGTAAAACATGAAAATCAATTCATAGGTAGGGAGAAGGATTCTCTCATGTGATTAAAATATGGGTGTGAATCAAGCCTTCCCGGTATCATTTTTTAGTAACTCAAGTCCTTATAGGCCAAAGGAAAAGTTTTTAACGGTAGTACTCGAATGTGACAATTATTAGAAAACTCTTCTTTCGATAGAGCCTCAAGGTGTTGCTTTGGGAACTCAGGTGGCTTTGCTTATTCTTCTTCTTCCAATATAAAAGAAATTGTCACCTTCTCTAACTTGATGGCTTTAGGAAGTGAGATGAAAAGAGGTCACCATGTGACTACAAGATGGCTACTCCCTTCCCACACCAGGCCCTCTGCCTTGAAGCATCCTTGCCGCCCAAGACAAGAAGTGGCTTTGTCAGTAAGGGGAGGATGGAGAGACCTACTGTGGAAGGCCATTAGTAAACCAAGTAACCAAGCCTTGCATAGAAAAAGCTTCTCTTCCCAAGAGCATGAGCAGTCCTTTAGGGAACCCAGCACTTTCTCTTCCTAGATAGACAGAGCCTTGAAATTGAAATGCAAAGAGTCTATTATTTGCTTAGTTGTGCTATGGGTTGCAAGTGTTAAATGTGTAAAGATACGAGATTCCAAGGGAACCAGGTCTGTTCCTTATCCTCAGGAATATGCACCTATTAGACAGGCCCAGCATATGAAGGCTAATGATAATGTTCAGACTAGCTTTAAAATTCTGTGCCAAGAACACCCCAAGACTAACCTAAAGCAAGTTCTGTGATAGGAATAGGCATTCATGAAGAGGAGGGATATTGAAAACGGCTGCCTGCTCTTCTCCGAGATGTGATAAACAGAGTTCAAACCTTCAGAGCATTGTCGTTTTACGGTTTATCCACGAATGGGACCCTTCTTTCCTCGTGCTGGGTTCCACATAATTGGTATCCACTGCCCCACCACATAGAGCAGACAGTTCTAAAGTCATAATCACTCATTATCACTTGCTTAAATGATACTACTTCAAAACATAAAACCAAATCGGTTCAGTGTGGCCTAGGGTACGGATTCTAAAAAACAGAGAAAATCATCCCCAGAGAAGCTACAGCAGTATCCCCAGGTGCACCTCCTGCCGGGCCTGCAGGAACAGGGTTGATGTGAGATCACCACCCAGCTCCTGGCTCTTCCAGAGCATGATGCTCACTCAGGAGAAGGTGCTGGGCGCCCTCCCGACCACCTGCCGGGATCGCTACCGTCAAGACCTCCAGCTGAGCAGGACACTAGGCAGTCTCCAAGCAGAGTACCAAGCCCTGGCCTCCCTGGAACTCCAAAAAGGCGAAGATGATGGCTACTTCCGGGAACTGCTGGCCTCCTTCGACAGCTTGATGAAGGAACTAAGATGAGACTGCCACTCTGAGACCAGGACTGGACTGATGCTGCTAGTGAGAGCTTCAGTGGGGTCTTTAGGAGACATCAATTAGGAGGAGGACTTCCCTACTGGGGCATGAGCTTTATCTGGGCAGAGCTTGTTAGGTCATTAAACAGAAACATGAAGACTTAAAAAAAATGTAACATGGAAGGCCTGAATTTCTAGCTGGTTGTCTCTGTCTCTATTGACTTTGTGCTGTTACCAACTATAATATTTAGTTTATTCATGCATTCAGCTGGTATACAAATATGTATTAAACATTTTATTATTATATAGGAGCTCATTGGCCATGTGTGTGCTCCCAGCCTGAAAAAGAATTGATGTTCCATTTGTTTACTTTAAAGCAATTTGGGGTAACTCCAAATTAAATTCTTTTTCAAGTGTCCTTAGCGATCATTAGCTATACGCACAGTCCATACCCCCCCCCCACTTATTTCCATACTTAAACCTCCCTATTTGTTCCCCGCTGATGCCCCGGAATCCCCGAAACAATATGAGCTATTGCTGTTGCTCTAGTTTTCCCATAAAAACTTGACTGTCTTCCTGAAGACACTACACACATTAGTCATAGGACATGGAGAAATCAAAGTAGAAGCTTCCACTTAGTTCCTATCTTCCATAGTAACCGATGGTATTTTGTATGCTGTTACAGAAGAAAAGTCATCAACAGTTTTGTTAAACACTATGCTGTCCATCTTATGAGCTACTCTAATGACTGGCAGTGTATGCCAATGGGTATAATAATGGCACAAATGTTGTATGGTAACCAATAACTTTCTGATCAGATTTAGGGAGGAAGTACATACCTGATACTATAATCAGACCAAAAGTCAATAAATTAGGAGACTTATTGGTTCCAAGGTGAAGACCTCTAAATTTATAGCCCTATACACATAGCTCAGTGCAACTGTCAGGCCTCATTAGAGAATGTTTTCCATGCAGTAGATGGTAATTATTAAGAAATTAAAAACTGGTCAGTGTGTAGAGAATGAACTAACATGCTCAGTCACAAATGGGATGTCTTATGTCACATTTCCTCCAACCATGTCTCAGGGAGCCTTGTAGAAGAGGTGGAGAGAGGCAGAGGTCAGGGAAGAAGAGAATGACACACTGTCTTCTATACATGACAGGGCTGCTGCCCTTATGAACCTACAACAGCCACGGTTATCTTCACTGGATGAAGTCTGCCAATATTCTAGCATGGAGGTTGGAGAGATTCATGAATCCTGACCCCTGCCTGAGGTGCTATTGACAGTTGATAGCTTCTGAGGGAGGGTTTGTCAGGTTTTTAAGGGTACGGCTCCTGGTAAGCTGACCATGGTCCAGTGCATTGCTCCACATGGTATAGTATACAGGCAGAACAAATTAGACTTGGGGGCTTATGAAAATAATAAAAAGGGGTACAATAACTTTGAGAGAGGTAGATATGATGGTCTGAATGAAAATGACCCTCCATAGGCTCATAGGGAAATGCACTATTAAAGGCAGGCTTGGAGTAGGTGTGGCCTTGTTGGAGGAAATGTGTCACTGCGGGCAGGCTTTGAGGTTTCAGATGCTCAAGCAGACCCAGTATCATTCTCTTTTCCTGCTGCCTTCAGATTAAAGCATAGAATTCTCAGCTTCTTCTCCAGCACATTGTCTGCTTAATGCCACCATGTTTCCACCGTGATGACTATGGACTAAACCCCTAACTGCAAGCCAGCCAGCAATTAAATGTTATCCTTTATAACAATGAGTATGATCGCAGTGTGTCTTCATAGCAATAGAAGCTATAGAGACAGTGTTAAAGTGGGGGATGGACCTGGGAGGAGTTATGGGAAGGAGTAGGGGCTGAATATGATCAAAATTTATTATATAATTTTAAATGCTTCTTGGCATTCTATCTGTTCCAGATATTTTCTAGAATATATCCAGTTGAATGGCACAATTGCCTGTCATGAGTTCTGAACGTGATATAGTGTACTTTTTTATAGTATTCAACCACCTTCTACCTATTTTGACTTCTGCTACTAGTAGGTAGGTCTACATAGGACAGTTTTGTATGTGATTCATGATGATATTCCCATGGGGTTTAAGATTAGTAAGTATATGTTTTGTACATTAAGTGAATAGAGCCATTGTCCTTCAAAATGTCTGGAAGTACAAACCTGAAACAAAGGGTATTTTATAAGAGTCCAGTTTTAAATCTAGGCTGTTTGCCAATATAACAAAGCAGTTTTTATTTTGTTAAAAAATAATATTTCTGATACTCAGACATGCCATGCCAGTTCACATGTGTGCACGTACATGCTGTGTGAATGCTCTATGTGTTTTTTAGAGTGTGTATACATGTGTACATCTGTGTGTACCCATGTGAACATATGTGTGGAAGCCAAATATTGATGCCAGGTGTCATTCGCCATATTTTTTTTTAAAATAGGATCAAAATGTACCAATGTGCACAGCTCCTACATGAGTTCAGAAATCTGAACACAGGTCCTTGTGTGTTCTGCACTTTACTAAGAGCATCATCTTCCTAGCCCCAGGCATATTATTTTTTAAAAATCTGTATATAGCAATAATTGGAGACTATTTTCTCATTAATTGGCTTACCACTTCTCTTATAGAAGAAAATATTTTCTCTTTTTGACACCTGATATATAAAAATGTTAGGCAATTGTTGCCTCTACAAAGCCACACTGATTTCCATTATCCTTTCAGAGTATTTCATGCTGTAAGCATGCTTCATGCATGAATATATTTTGAAGAGGCCTTCTGTTTTCTTGGCTGTTGGCTTAAGTCAGTTTCCAGAAAATTCATTTCTATTAGCTTTATACCGCCAAAGAAATTAAAATGGGGCATCTTCATTTCAAAATGACCCAAGTGAGGAAGAAACTAAGCTCCAAGGAATTGTCCTGCAGGCATTTATGACCAGATCCTGTGAATTTACGACAGCACCTGCAGCTCTCCCTGTCAACAACTTCAAGTGGCAACATTGCGCTGCTCAATGGACACTTTGAAAATTGTGCTTTAAATTCACTGGAAAAGCTCCTGAGACCATGGGGAAGCCAGAAGGGCACCTCTTCCTGACCTCCTTGTCTCGGCCCTTCATTTTCCTAGAAGTAAATTAGACTAACTTTCTTGTGATTGTTTTTCATAGTGTAGTTGCCATCATCCTGTCTCACATTTTCCAGTGACATTCCAATACACATGCCACAAATTCACATACACACACACACGCACACAACACACACAGCACGTGCACATACACACATACACACATTACATATCCACACACATGCACAAGTACATGTGCATAGACACCTATACTACACATGCAGATACATACATACACATACCACACAAACACACACATATACACATGTATACACACATACATACATTGCACACACACACACACACACACACACACACACACATCAGATAAGCTCCATCCCTAATCTTGTCAATTCCACACTGTGTTTCTTTGATCCAGATTGATCAACTGCACTCCTCTAAGCCAGTCTGGTAAATAAGTTTTTCCTGAGAATAGCTGGAGTCACACCTTTTGGGCTTACACTTCACTTAGAGGGTAAAGACTGAGGTCTAAACTATCCAGTTCTTTTCATCAACTTTTTATTTCCATTTCTTCTCAATGGCCCATTGCTAGTAGGTCTTACTGGCCCTATAACATTTTAAACTCAAGAACTTAACTTGTCTTATTTAATGGAGTGGATAGTTGTAAACTTAAGTGTACTGGCTAGTTTTGTGTGTCAACTTGACACAGGCTGTAGTTATCACAGAGAAGGGAGCTTCAGTTGGGGAAGTGCCTCCATGAGATCCAGCTGTGGGACATTTTCTCAATTAGTGTCCAAGGGGGTAGAGCCCCTTGTGGGTGGTGCCATCTCTGGGCTGGAAGTCTTGAGTTCTATAAGAGAGCAGGCTGAGCAATCCAGGAGAGGCAAACCAGTAAGGAACATCCCTCCATGGCCTCTGCATCAGCTCCTGCTTCCTGACCTGCTTGAGTTCCAGTCCTGACTTCCTTGTGATAAACAGCAATATAGAAGTAAGCCAAATAAACCCTTTCCTCCCCAACTTGCTTCTTGGTCATAATGTTTGTACAGGAATAGAAATCCTGACTAAGACATTAAGCAAAGAAAATGTTCATACTGACTTTAGCTACTATACATAAGTGTGTGTGTGTGTGTGTGTGTGTGTGTGTACACACACATATATTTCTCTCTTTATATATACATATGTATATATACTCTCTATATATGTATATATATATATATATATTTTGTGTGTGTGTGTGTGTGTGTGTGCATGTGTGTGCGTGTATTTGTGTGTTTAAATGTGACTACAAACGCCTAAGGAATTCAGGAATTCTCCTTGAAACTAGCTTTAGCAACTGTTGTAAATGATCTAGTGTAGGTACTTAGAACTGAACTTGAGTGATCTGCAAGCATTTTTTTTACATAAAGAATCAGATATTGGTTGATATGAAACTGCAAATTATATAATATCTTCACCATTTCTCAAAGTTGATCAGTATTTGAACTATAGAATGATTAATACTGAGAAAACCACTTCACATAGATATACATAGTGCAGAGTCACATGCATGTTTTGGGTTGTTTTTTAAAATACTGAAAACTGTGTATTGATTCGAGAACAAAGTGTATTTAACTTTTGTTTTTTTACAAAAATCAAGTCGGCAGCTCAATTGAAAAAATTCAAAATTGAACTTTCTAAGTTAATACAATCCAGCGACATACTCACGCAGTACTTAACACGATGAGAAACAATAGTGGGGAAATATATACAAGTATCTTTTTCACAATCATAACATAATTCCAAAAATATCTTTATAATAACAATAACAATAAAAGCACTGCGGTTGATAACACACTTAAATCTAAACCGTGGTGTTTCAGGTGGTGTTCCCTGGCTTTGGATGGTGGGGACATACTTAATGCCAAATGTGTGTTGTGTGCTCAGAACAAAGCGATAGTACCTTTGCATAGTGTGACGGGGGAAATGCTGCCAGAAGGACCTCAGATTTGTTGTCCATTTTATTTTGAATTAGGTTTGAGCAGTTGCGAGTTCAGAACCATTATCCATCACCAAGCTCATTGCAACTTCCATATTCAGTTATGAAACTCCATCTGGGGCTATGATCTCATATTTAATCTGTATTACAGCTTCTCAGAATGACATCATAATTCAGTAAATGAATACACACTAAGACTAACTTACACGCTCCAATAGCTTTTGACTATTTAGGAAAATGAGATCGTGCCCTAGTATGGATTACCTTAAAGCACAAACATCTGAAAGGGAATCAGATTTGATACCAACTCAAATATTTTGAAAACTTTTCTTTGGAAAAAGTGTTCTGTTGAATATTGCTGAGCTTCAGTTCTCACACTTCTGTAAATTATTTCAACATTTCGACGTCCCCCAGATAAACATACAATGTTGAGAAACGGGAATATTGACAATAAACATAAGAAGACATGTTCTTCCCTTTTTAAGGTTTATTTTCATTTTCCATATGTGTACACATGTGCACATGTTCCACTTGTATGCAAATACCAGTGAAAATCAGAAAATGGCATTAGACACCCCCAAACTGGGGTTGCAGGCTGTTGAGGACCATCTTAGAAAGCGCTCTTGAACCCTGAGACTTCTCTTCTGCCCTCCTTTGATATTCTTCATAGCAGAGAAACAGGTCCATGTAATTTCAAAATGTGGGCCAGACCACAGCAGGTCTGTAACTGAGCATGGGAAAGTAATCATTACAAGCCACCCCCCACCTTCTTCCTTTACTCAACTAAGATGTAAATTCAAGCTGTGTAGCAATAAAACAGTTCAAGGAGTACAAACAAACTTCATAGGCAAAAAACTGACCCGACACTTAATGAAGATAATTGATTTCTGAATAAAAAGAAAACGGGTAATTATAAGATGAAAAATCTGAACCTTAAGATAGTCGTCATTAACACTGACTTAACTTTCCCAAGGAAACTTGTTAAAAGTCAGAAAACTTTGCAAATCTTTAATTTTACCAATATAGAACTAAAATGACACAAAACAATAGAATTTATTTTTATTGTTAATCATTCAAACTAATATAACCCTTAAATATGGATAGGCATTTTGTCCTTCAACAGTTCCAGTATGTGAAAGATTGTAAATATGATTTACAATTCAGATATTAAAATAATTAGTTGGCGTCCATGACACCAAGTAACTCTCTAAAATGGGAATTGAAGTAATACTCAGATATTCAGAAAATAAAAAATTCCTGTGGACCAGTGTTTGGCATCAGCTACAATATCAGCTAATAATGAGAAAGACAGACAACTCTCAACAATGAAGTTATGTTCATCACATATCAGACAGGCTGTTTTAAATATATGTTAGCTAGACTGCATTTATTTAGTGGAGGCCCTAGACACTGAGTTTGCCTGCAGCATAAACCCTGGTCAGCATAGTCTACAGTCTTCTTATCGCCATTGCAGTCATAGACGCTTTCAAAGACACTATACATAGCTGGTTATTTTGCAAATTGTGGGAATTTTTCTTTGCTTTTAATTATAAGCAAACAAGCAAAGTAGATAAAGATGAAATATTTTTAAGTATAAAAAACGGTCTAGTGAGATAGAAAGGATCAAATATTGAATGGGGAATTAGAAAAATAAAGCATAAGAAAAAGTAAGAATGTGTTTATGATGGAAAGGATTTACTTTGTGTTCTTCATAAAGCATAAGACAAGATAAACATTATCAAAGAAGATAAGATGAAAAGGAACTTTATCAAAGGCTAATGTATAAAGCAAGCCAGCTGTATTTGGGAGGAAGTTCACAGTGTCATTTTCTGCATTTCTCTTATTCATATTAATAAAGTAAGTCAATAAAAAGATGAGATCAAGCATCCTCATTGCTACAAATCAAGACGCAGTCATGATACCAGGCCTCAAGCTATAGAAACAGCTGCTAACTATACTGAATTCATAGTAAGAGAGAAGAACTCTGACAGCATGCACAAAATCTTCCCATTTTTTATTGAAGACAGTATTTCTTAGAGTTCCAAGTACCATTCTAGATGAAGAGTCAGTCAGCTGTCCTTTAGTTCCAACGCTGAGAAATAATAATGTAGTTAAAACACAGTTGGATTTTTTACCACACTTTCTGCCATTGGCACCATTGGAAGCAAAGCCAAGAGAAAGCTCTCAAAATGCTACCTTCAAAAAATCTGTTATATGGACAGGATATCAAAATATAAGGCCAAGCAAGTGGGAATTAGTGTATGAAAACAAAAGAAATAGATGCTAAATCATGTCATGAAGTGCATCCCAATAATCAGGTTCCACCTATATCTACCACTCCATCACACTGAAGAGAAACAAAACCGTGCCCTAGAAGGCTCAGAAGGTAGATAAAATTCTTACATACCAGCATAGCTCATCATCAACCAATTATCACACTGGCCAGTCATAATCAGAAGAAAAAAGAAAGTCTGTATACTTGGAAAGTAGGGAATGAAAGTTTTCCTAACCATCCATAATGATCTACAGAAACACCAGAAGACTCAACTAAAATCACAAGGAGGAAGGACATGGCAATTATTCGTCAAGTTGCTATACACAAAAATAAATAATTTTCCCAGACATAAAGGAGTTAGGAAAAACAAGGAAGAAGGTAACTCCCAAGTTTGGTTCCCAAGTACTCAGGCTGAGTAGCTCATTCCTGCAATTCTAGCTCCCTGGCATCTAGTGCTCTATGTTCACCTCCAGAGGCACCAGCACATAGATGTGCATACACAGACACAAACACAGTGGCACACATACATCTATAACAACTATTTATAAAAAATTCTTTACTTTTTTAAATATCACATTTTAAGAAATAACAGGAAAAAACTGAGATGACTAGGAGTTTAATACAAAAAAAATGTGTGATTTATTTAGGGATAACACTGAGAAAACACCTAAAAATTTCAAAAGCTCTTGAGATAGAGATCTGTTTTTTAATTTAAAAAATTAATAATGTATGGATTAAATTCTTTGTAAATTAACATATAAATCAACTGTAATTTCAATATAATTACAGATTAATAAAGGGGATTATCCATTAAGTTAGTGAAGAAAATTTCGAAGAAGGTTGGGGGAAGTAAGATATTTGCCCAAGATATAAAATCTGTTTTAGGGCTACAAAAATTGGAACTTGTACGATTTTAGAAATAGATGGCAGACCAATTAAAAACAGTTTAGAAGCACGACTAAAATACATTATTCAATATTAGTCTATAATTGATGTGCTATTGAAAATTTGGGCACTGTGGGAAGAGGGAATATTTAATAAATGATGTTGGAATGTTCAGTTTATCATTATAAAAAAGCATAAATAAGGCCATATGTATTTCTAATTTAAAAATAAAATATGTTTCAGATGAACCCTTTATTCCAGGTTAAACAGTAACAACAGAGAAATACCATAAAATTATTAGAACACATTTGATTTTTTTTTCAAATCCTTGCAATGTTGTATTGGAATATGTCCTTGAAATTCTTGTGCTGGAATCTAATCGCTAGTACAACAGTGTAGGGATCAGTGTAGTGGAGGAATCATTAAGGGATAGGTGAGGGTTATATGTCATGATTCACAGTTGGAACCCCAACACTTGGAAGGCTGAAGCAAAATAATTACCATGTACCTAAGATTAGCCTGCTCTACATTAGGTGGGAGAAGAGTTAGTTATGGTACTATAGGATCTAGAGCAAAGAAAGAATTCCAGGCCCTTCCACTCTCTACTACATAGTACTTCCACACTTCTACATTTGGCCGAACATGTGGCTCTTGCCACATGCCAGTGTCTTGACATTCGACTCCCTATCCTCCAGAACTGGCAGCCAAATGAATGCCTGTTGATTCTAAATTATCTACTCTGGGGCATTTCATTTTACAGCCTAAAACAGGCCAAGACAGAGATTCCTTAAGCAGTCATAAATCTAAGAAAATATTTAAAAATTGTTATATTATTTCATGAAAATAAAAACTTCATGTGTAATCCATACAAATTAATAAAAGCAAATTATAATCAGAGTGAGTGATGAGCAAAACACAGTGATTTTAAAAATTATAATGAAACTGTGAATTCATATCAAAACTAGATGGAGTTTATAGACTAAATTCAGAGAAAGACTAAATTTAATAACACCTAATGCTGAGCCAACAGAGGCAAAATATGAAAGGCCAGTGTAAGCAATGACAACATCCATCAATTCTTTTGAAGATAACTAGCAACACTCATGTGTATTTAAATTGCAGGATACCTTTTCTTCCATCAGTTCATTTTTTAGAAGTTATTCAAGGGCAGGTAGCAGTAGAGAAAACCAGATGATGCGGGGCAAGCGTAAGAATAAAAGCAACACAAACCAAGGTTACTTGGCATCATTAGAACCCAATTCTCCCACCATAGCAAGTCCTGGACACACCATCACACCAGAAAATCAAGATTCAGAAATAAAATCACTTCTCATGATGATGATATAGGACTTTAAGAAAGACATAAATAGTACCCTCAAAGAAATACAGGAGAACATAGGTAAACAGCTAGAAGCCCTTCAAGAGGAAACACAAAAATCCCTTAAAGAACTACAGGAAAACACAATCAAACAGGTAAAGGAAATGAGCAAAACCATCCAGAATCTAAAAATGGAAATAGAAACAATAAAGAAATTAGAAAGAGAACCCAGCCATAAGAACCTAGGAAAGAAATCAGGAGTCATAGATGCAAACATCACCAACAGAATACAAGAGATAGAAGAGAGAATCTCAAGGGCAGAAGATTCCATAGAAAACATTGACACAATGGTCAAAAAAAAATGCAAAACACAAAAAGATCCTAACCCACAACATCCAGGAAATCCAGGATGCAATGAAAAGACCAAACCTAAAGATAATAGGTATAGAAGAGAGTGAAGACTCCCAAGGTATGGGCCAGTAAATATCTTCAACAAAATTATAGAAGAAAACTTCCCTAACCTAAAGAAAGAGATGCCCATGAATATACAAGAAGCCTATAGAACTCCAAATAGACTGGACCAGAAAAGAAATTCCTACCATCACATAACAATAAAACACCAAATGCACTAAACAAGGAAAGAATTTTAAAAGCAGTAAGGCAACATATAAAGTAACATATAAAGGCAGGCCTATGAGAATTACACCAGACTTCTCACCAGAGGCTATGAAAGCTAGAAGATCCTGGGAAGATTTCATACAGACCTTAAAAGAACACAAATGACAGCCCAGGCTACTATACCAAGCAAAACTCTCAATTACCTTAGATGGAGAAAACAAGATATTCCATGACAAAACAAAATTTACACAATATCTTTCCACAAATCCACCCCTACAAAGGATAATAGATGGAAAACATCAACATAAGAGCAAAACTACACCCTAGAAGAAGCAAGAAAGTAATCTTTCAACAAACCCACACAAATCTAATTCTACCTCTTAAAACAAAAACAAGAAGTAACAATTACTTTTTCTTAATATCTTAATATGAAAATTAATATTACCAACATATCCTAATCGATTGAAATCCAATAATACGAGGAATTAGAAATTTGTTGATTGTCATCCAATGATCTCTCTAATTTGGTAATTGGAGAAATAGGTCCAATATTATACAATCCATATACACTTTCAGCTTGTTTGTTTGTGACAATGTCTTGCTGTGTACAACATAACGGTCTTGAGATCTTGCTTCTCCTATCTCAGTCTTTCTATTAGTAGTATTGTTTATTTCATGTTTTTACAGTATACTATGGTTTTCAGAACAGCTTACATATTTTAAAAGTATTTCTATACCCAAAAGAAATGTAGACAATTAAATTGGGAGGGGGTTTGTAAGAGAACAACAAAGAGTAAGACTGAATGCTTTGCTTGATGTTTGTAACTCTTGTATCAAGTTACCACAGTAAGAGCCAAGATTTTAAGCTCTACTAAATATAAAACAAACAAACAAACAAAAACACTTCATATATTTATGTTCATTTAAGAAAATACTAGTAGTGATGCATTATTTTGAAATATACAGTTAATATGTTTGGAGTTACTTAAAATTTATACTGAGAAAAATGTGTGTGCTTTCAGTATTGCTGTAGACAAGCATCTGCATAAGACTGTTAAATTCATTGTTGTTTTACATCAAACAATTTTTATAATACTAATTTTTATTGTTATAATATTTTATAAATTTTAAAGAATATGACAAAAATATATTGTAGGTATTGAAGGGGGTCTCTGGGAGGAGTTGGGGTACAAAAGGAAAACAAGAATGTGATTTAATTCTATTTACTTAAAATATGTTTTTAAATGTTAACAAATTCAGATAAATTAAAATCACATAACTTTTCTCATTACAATGCAATAAAACTTAAAAAAAAAGGAAGTTACTACTTATGAGAATGGAAATCATGGTGACTTGCATGTTCATTACTGTTTCATCAAGTAGATAGCAGATCTCCATGGGACAGTGATCAGACTGTCAGTCAGCATGCAGGCTGGCAGAGTGACCAGTCAAATACCAAGACTTTCTGAACTCAACCGGTTCACTCTGCTCTGTGTATGGATGGAGCTAATCTCAGACACAAAAGTAAAAGAACATCTCAGAAATGTGAAAAGAAAACCATTGACACAGGGTATAGTTTAGAACTGGACAGAGGAACCAATGACAAAGAACAGGAGTGCCCTGTCATCTGCTAGCATCCAGGAAACATTAATAGGTGAAGTAAGTGGCTCTCTATGATGATGAGCAAGAAAATTTTTGGCCTCTATAGTCTAGTAAAAATGTACATACTAGGAAAAGTTTTATGAACACTATGTTATTGTTTTCTGCAGAAAACCATATCCTGCTTGTTTGAAAAGAATTGTAAATTATGGAATTGTTTCATATTGGTCCACTGGCTTAGAAATAATCATGCTTGCTGATAGTTCTGAAAATATTATTGTTGAAGCCAGTCAGGTCTATGTGTGTCGAAGTCTACACATTGCTGTGCTAGACAGTTTGTTATATAGTTTGTAGTGATTCTTGCAGATGTGATTTTATTCAAAGCAATTCCAAAAACACTGCCAGACATTAACACTAGTTTTCTTTCTGAACGTAAACAAGGAAGAATAAACGAATGGTTTTTTTTCAAAATTACAATTATTTTGTTCTCATATGTCCTTGATAATTTGTGAAACTTTATATTGGAGTATTAGGTTTTAAATTCTCAAAGGGATATAATAAAAGTCATTGAATAAGTTTTTAAAAAGTGTGCTTGGTTCAACTGGTGGTCAACATACAGAAGAATGCAAATTGATCCATTCTTATCTCCCTGTACAAAACTGAAGTCCAAGTGGACGTAAGACCTCCACATACACTATTCTATTAGATTCAGATACACTGAATCTAATAGAAGAGAAAGTAGGGGAAAGCCTCAAACACATGGGCACAGGGGAAAATTTCCTGAACAGAATACCAATGACTTAAACTCCAAGATCAGGAATCAACAAATGGGACCTCATAAAATTGCTAAGCCTCTGTAAGGCAAAGGATACTGTCCATAGGACAAAACATCAAACAACAGACTGGGAAAAGATCTTTACCAATCCTACGTTAGATAGAGGGCTAATATCCAATATATACAAAGAACTCAAGAAGTTAGACTCCAGAGAAACAAATAATCCTATTGAAAATGGGGTACAGAGCTAAACAGAGAGTTCTCAACTGAGGAAACTCGAATGGTTGAGAAGAACCTAAAGAAATGTTCAACATCTTTAGTCATCACGGAAATACAAATCAAAACAACCCTGAGATTCCACATCACACCAATTGGAATGGCTAAGATCAAAAATTCAGGTGGCAGCAGATGCTGGCAAGGTTGTGGAGAAAGAGAGGAACACTCCTCCATTGCTGGTGGGATTGCAAGCTTGTACATCCACTCTGGAAATCAGTTTGGTGGTTCCTCAAGAAATTGGACATAGTACTACCTGAGGACCCAGCAATACCACTTCTGGTAATATACCCAGAAGATGCTCCAACATGTAGAAAGGATACATGCTCCACTATATTCAGAGCAGACATATTTATAATAGCCAGAAACTGGAAACAATCCAGATGTCCTTCAACAGAGGAATGGATATAGAAAATGTGGTACATTTATACAATGTATTACTACACAGCTATTAAAAACAATGACTTCATGAAATCCACAGGCAAATGGATGGAACTTGGAAATACAATCCTGAGTAAGGTAACTTGGTCACAAAAGTACACACACATTATGCACTCACTGATAAGTGGATATTAGCTCAAATGGTTGGAATATCCAAGTTTCAATTCTCAGACCATATATAGCCCAAGAAGAAGGAATGCTTCAAAGTGTGGATGCTTCAGTCCTTCTTAGAAGGGGGAACAAAATACTCACAGGAGGAAATATGGAGACAATATGTGGAGCAGAGGGAAGAGTGTGAAGGAAAGGCCATCCAGAGACTACCCCACCTGAGGATCCATCCCATATACAGTCACCAAACCTGGACACTATTGTGGATGCCAACAAGTGCTTGCTGACAAGGAGCCTGATATGGATGTCTCCTGAGAGAGACTCTGTAAGAGCCTGACAAATACAGAAGCAGATGCTTGCAGCCAACCATTGGACTGAGTTGGGGGGGGGGGGTCCCCGATGGAGGAATTGGAAAAGGGACTAAAGGAGGTGAGGGGGTTGCAGCCCCATGGTGAGGAGCAACAGTGTCATCCTGCCAGATCCCCTGGAGCTCCAGAAGGCTGGACCACCAACCAAAGAGTACACATGGAGGGACTCATGGCTCTGGCTGCATATGTGGCAGAGGATGACCTTGTTGGACATCAGTGGGAGGAGAGGCCCTTAGGCCTGACAGGGTTTGATGCCCAAGTGTAGGGGAATGCCAGGGGGAGAAGGTAGTAGTATGTGGGTGAGTGGGGGAGCACCCTCAAAGAGGTAGGGGAGGGGATGGGATAGGGGGTTCCTAAGGGGAGCTATGGAAAGGAGAAAACATTAGAAATACAAAAAAAATCCAATAAAAAAAAGTGTGCTTGGGGATATGAGGACAATGGTGAAATACAACTTACATGTTAGACAGGGAGAAGCGACCAGGAGGAGAAGAAAGGCATTTGATAAAGGACAGCGATAGAAATACACTTGGTGAGTGCATGCACACCCTTCTGTTGGGGTAAGGAAGAGAAGAACACAAAGAGAAAAATATTGAAAGGAAACGTTCTTTCATCAAATCTTAGATCCCACTGCTCTGAAAATATATTGCTATTTTCAACTATGCAACAAAGAAAAAGTGTTGCCAGTTAAAGCCTGATGTGCTCTCTATAATCAATGATTACAACTGTATCTCAGCACAAGAGATGAATATTGTCTGTGATAAATAACCATACCCAGAAATACTGTGGCAGCAGACTTTAATAGTAAGGTAAATACAGACTTCTCTTAGCAATGAGGAAGAAAACAAGGACAAGAGATGAATAGAAATGAGGCCCGGCTTCAGGTTTCCTCACAGATGCGGAGGGTCAGAAGACACCAGGTTTGTCTTGAGGTTCTGAATAGAAAGGAGTTCTATGAGCTTCCACGTGGTTGGGGGAACCCTCCCACAGGAAGGTGAGAGAATTTACTATGATGGTGCAGAAAACCTTACTCAAAATTCTTATTTCTCATAACTATTCATTGAATCAAAGAAAGAAGTCAGAATATAGGTTAAAGTGATTATTAACTTCACTAAATCAGAATGTATCTGTGAATGCATTAAACATAAATTGAATATAAAGTAAATGATAGTGCAAGAGTTCTCATCTAACATTAGAAGTAACCACTTAATAATTAATAATAACTTCATACTTCAGAGACTATCAGAGCCACAGGAAGCTATTGGTGAAATAGAAAAGTAACCAGCCATATCCGTGATCTTATTATACAAGAAAAATTACCCAAACACTACTTGTTTTATATTATTTTAATCTTATTTTATATTTAAGATCATGCTATAAGAAAAAAATTACTAACAATGCCAATATGTTGATATTTGAAAATAAATGACTGAAATAATATATATATATATATATGGTTTACATTTTCAGATAAATATGGACAGATATAAAATGCCAAATCAAATAAAGCTTATCTTTTTCCCCAGGTTTTCTTTCAGTTGCCTGTGTCGCCTTTTTAAAAAGAAGCACATGTGTGCACACATATCCACACAGGTCCTTTTCTGTCTGTTTTGGCATACTAACCATTGAATATAGATCCACTAATAAGTAACAGTTCAAACAGAAGTTATGTATTGCTGATACAAAAGTTTTAGTTGTTTCAAATTTAAAAAGAAATGATGGGAAGAAGTCTGGTTCAAATAACAAATCAGACTTTAGGTTGCAAGAGGTCCTGCCCTTCAAGCATGGATCATACACAGCTACCTGGGTCTGCAGGCATGATCTGGAGAAGGGTTTGTGGAGGTGGGCTGGGGGTCAGCCTGGAAGTGACCCACAATTCTTCCACCCATGTCCCATTGAGTAGAATGTCATCCCTTGACGTCAAAACTGTCAGGAAGGCAGAGAATGCAATATGTCAGCGAGTCCTGGAGAGATGGGGTGATAAGCAGCTTACAGACTGTCCGGCCTCCATTCAGGTGCTCAGATTTATCATCACCTGCACATCCTTGTAGTCTCTCACAGATCTCCCTGACCAACAGAAACAAAAGCTTATATCCTGTACAGCATTGCATCTAACTGAAGACTGGGCTTCCTGATCTTGGTGTACAGATCTTTCCAACAGACCGGTGTGTTTCCTCAACACTGTGTAACACCAAATCAAAACCAATATTTAAAGATAAAACAAGATACTTGCACACTGGGATTTGGATGAAGTTATACATATAGAGCTAATGGGTTTTTGTCTTCACTTTAATTTCTCAATAAAGTTGTTCAATGTCTTACATCTTATTGGTCTGAGGTACAGTCTCTCATATCCACCCAGAGAAGTTATCCTTGAGTATACAAGCATCTTTCTAAATTAAATTAAAACACTGAAGGTAAAGAGTTATAGGATTTTAGGTGAGCAATAGTAAATACAAATGTGTTGTGGCCCATATACACAGAACACATTAGGAAGCTCCTGGAGGCTCTTAGAAGGATTTTCTCTGCAACTTCCATTTTTCTTAGAGGACTTTGGCTCATGTACCTTAGGGTGTCAGCACAGCCACCATGTTGCCTTTGGAAAAAAGACTGGTACCCTGTGAGGGTTTGGTTTTACCTGTGGCTCCAGTTTGTCTCCATGACAAGAAGTTGATATGAAGAACTATTCCATTATTCTGTGAGGGTCTTTGTTAAGCGTTTATGATTTCTATGTACAACATTGTTTATTCACCCTCTCAAGAGCCCCCTCAAAGTCATGCTTTCATTGGTGAGATTTCGATGGATATTAAGCTCATATCTGCTTTTCCTAGTATTCATGTGGGAAGTGGGCAGAGAACTACACCATATTCCTGACTTTATCCATAGGTTCCATGTTTTGAAAATTTTAATAAGCAAACATCAGTAAAAAGAAATAAGAAATGCCATTTCCCTTTGTGCATATTGCTTCAGTTCTTTTGAATGATTAAGGACCATTCAGTTCTTGAGAATCCCTTCCTTTTTTCCTTTTATGGATTGCTTGTTTGAGGTAATGCGAAGGCTTCCTGGATCGATCTGTTTATGTTCTGATCTGAGAATGGAAACTTGCTAGCCATGAGCCCTTGTTAGTGACCCCTCCTTCTCCTGTCTGTGACACCTAAATGATGAAGTAGCAACAAGAATTACCTCATAGGAGTGCTGAGAGAATTGAGTTAGGATAAAATTTAAATTGCAAAGAAACCTAAAGAGTAGCTGGCACATGGTAAGCTGCAAATATTTGTCAAATAAATAACATTAGCAAGCACAGTTTGAGTTATTTTTGTTTATACTATTACCTAATTCCTACTATTTGAACCTCAAGTTCACTTTTAGCTAATATCAAAAAAAATAAGACAATTTTTTTACGTATTTATGGGGTACCATCTGGTATTTAAATGTGTGTACATTTTGCATAATGTTTAAATCAGTTCACATACATCTCTCTTCTCAAATATTTATCATTTTATGGTAAAACAACTAAAACCTAAGGATTTTTTTTACAGCATCTTATTATTGTGCATGGCCACCTAAGCTGCGCTATTAAGTTATTTTTAATGGAGGGGGGTGTTGCAGGTTCTGGCCCACTCTATCCTGTTTAGCTCCAAGTAAATGACACAAACACATCAAATTTTATTAATAAGCTGCTAGCACTGTGCTGAGCTTGTTCTGGACTATTCAAACAAGCCGACTGGTCTATTAATAACCAGATAAACGGTCCATTATGTACCTACTAAGTTGTGCTATGTTTCATGTGTATCCTTAAGGCAAACTTCTCTTGGTCACATGCTCATGGTCCATCCTGCTTCATGGCGATCTTCTTCTACTTTCCTTTGCTCTCTCACCTCATAGTCCTTACCTGAGATTTCCCTACCAGATCCAAGGCTCTGCCTGTCTCTCTTCCCTGCCCAGTCACGGGCTCAAGCCTTTTATTATCCAATCCGAGTTTATTGGGGAACCTTCTTTATGGCACATTGGTCAATACAATGCCCATGTTCAGACTGCAACCTGATCTTAGGGCATAGAACTCAGCATCCGAATACACAGGGCATAAGACCAACCCCATGTATTACTTCCTGTTCTTATTCAAGTGCAACTTTGTGTCTATTAGCCAAACTGCTTGCACTTCCCACTCTCCCCAGAACCTGATAGCTACAAGTCCACTCTCAATTTCTATGAAGTTGGTCTTTTCAGATTCTGCATCGATAGAAAGCATTTGGTACTTGTCTTTTAGTGCCTGCTATTATTTCACTTAACATGATGAACTCGGATTCCATCTCTGCTGACAAAAGCAATACAATCGATGCAACAGCTAAATAAATAAATAATTTAAAAAACTTAAAATAAAATTGACTTCAGTCAGTTTTCATGAAAGTAAGCAAAGCAATATAAAATAAAAGGATTAAAAAAATGAGCTGTTGGAAAGATGAAGATCAAACAATGAGATAAACCACACATTGTAGAATGTTATTTCTTTCACAATGTTGAAGTTATTTCTTTCAGACCTAGTCAATAAATTAAAATGCTCCTTAAATGTTCACCAGCAAAACATACAACAGAATCTAACATGCCTTAATTACAAAGAAATCATTATAAATTGGAAAATATTGAGGATAGAGGATGAAGATTCTAGCAAATCACATATCCACGAAGAACAAAGAGTGAAGAACCCACTTGATCTCTAGATCAAGTGGCAGAGAAAACTCAGTTAAGAAACCCTATCTGTTAGACTGAGCAGTTAAGTACATCCCTGCTATGCTAATGGAACCACCACATCTATTTTTAGAAACAGTTATACAAGAAAATAAGTCATGATGTAAATAAAAGTTATCAACATTCCAAATTACAAGATGTTCAGAAACTAAAAGCCCCATGAAAAGCTACCTGTCTTCTAACACTAGCAGCTCCTTTATACTAGGAAAAATTAAAGTAAAAGGCAAATGGAATCTGAAAAATACTATATTCTGTAACTGATACACAGGGACAGTAGACATCCTTATTATGTAAAGAGTTCTTAGAAATCAATATTAAAGCACAGCACAGTTGAGAGAAAAGTTAACAAGGAACACAAACAGAGAACAATCCACAGATGTGAAAGTTAAATTGACCAAGTAGCAGATGTTTATGTGTAAAGCTTCTCAAGGTTTTATTTTAATTGGATATTTTATTTATTTATATTTCAAATGTTATCCCCTTTCCCAGTTTCCCCTCCAGAAATCTCCCATCCCCTGCTCCTTCCCCTTGCTTCTATAAGGGTGCTCATCCACCCACCTACCCATTCCCTCCTCCCTGCCCTGGCATTCCCCTACACTGGGGCATCGAGCTTTCCCAGGACCAATGGTCTCTCCTCCCATTGATGTCCCACAAGGCCATCCTGTGCTACATATGTGGCTGGAGCCATGGGACCCTCCATGTGTACTCTGGTTGGTGGTTTAGTTTCTGGGAGCTCTGGGGGGTCTGGTTGGTTGGAATTGTTCTTCCTGTGGGTTGCAAACCCCTTCAGCTCCTTCAGTCCTTTCTCTAACTCCTCCATTGGGGACTCTGAGCACAGTCCAATGGTTGGCTGTGAGCATCTGCCTCTGTATTTGTCAGGCTCTGGCAGAACCTCTCAGGAGATAGCTATATCAAGCTCCTGTCAGCAGGCACTTCTTGGCATCTGCAGTAGTGTCTTGGTTTGGTGTCTGTTTATGGGATGAATCCCCAGGTAGGACAATCTCTGAATGGCCTTTCCTTCAGTCTCTGCTCCACATTTTGTCTCTGTATCTCCTCCCTTGAGTATTTTGTTCCACCTTCTAACAAGGACTGAAGCATCCACACTTTGGTCTTCCTTCTTTTTGAGCTTCATGTGGTCTATGAATTGAATCTTGAGTATTCTGAACTTTGGGGCTAATATCCACTTATCAGTGAGTGCATACCATGTGTGTTCTTTTGTGATTGGGTTACCTCACTCAGTATGATACTGTCTACTTCCATCCATTTGCCTAAGAATTTCATGAAGTTATTGTTTTTAATAGCTGAGTAGTATTCCATTGTGTAAATGTACCACATTTTCTGTATCCATTCCTCTGTTGAGGGACATCTGGGTTCTTTCCAGCTTCTAGCTATTATAAATAAGGCTCTCAAGGCTTTCAGAAGTGAAAGCAGAGATGAAAATGGAAAAAGCCTTCTTCGGGCATATCCTGCTGCTGGGAATGCAAAGTCATATGCATCCTTTAAAAAAATACTTAATTTTATACCAAAAGTTTTAAGACAGGTGTTTAAAATTACTTCATCATTTCCACTTCAAGTAATAGACTCTAAGGGAATAACTGCTGATAAATGTAAACAACTATGCAAAGTAGATTCATTACCAAATTTTTATTAGCAAGAAAAATCAAAGATATCTCTACTACCCAACAATCTAATAATCCTGTATTAATAAATAATTCCAGAAAGATCATAGAATACTAGAGGATACAAAATAATATTTTTTCTTCTGATACATGAAATGAAATTCATAAGAGCAAAAAAAGATATTGCTATATCAAATACATGATCACAGTTATTAAGTTCATATTAAACCTCAGAAAGAGGTACAGCCAAGTATTAATTATGATGATTTTTGGTTTCCTGATTTTTGGGTATTTTTATTTTATTTTTTAAAATCACTATATTTTGAAGTTCTTATACATCTTATTAAAAAGTATATTTTAAAAAGCAAGCTAGTTCTGAAGTCTCACTCATTAAAAATAGAACTCTCCATTACTTAGCAGATAGACTTTACACACATCTGCTTCAGAAAAGCAAATGAAATAATCAGTTGATCTGTGGACAGGCTATGTTATTCTTAGTACCCAGAGGACTTTGGTTTGCTCAGTTCACACTTGTGTTACAGGGAGAGAGAGAGGGGAAGAAAGCCCAGCATGAGAACAGTGTGAGACATGTTCAAATCCATTGCTCACAGCAGGGAAAAACAATTGCTGCCTCTTCCACTTCCAGTGACCTAGGGGTTAGGAGCACAGTGTCTTAAAAAGGATCCAGAATTGCCTCCCACGTGGCTTCCCTGTGTTGTTTTTACTTTAGCAAATTCACAGGAAAGGGAGCCTCTGAGAAACCCTCTGGCTTATATGACCGCAGTTCTCTTGGGTTAAAAGTCTTCACGAGACACCTGTTTATCTTCCAAGAGGGCTCTTGGTAGGAGTCAAGGACCCACATGACCACCCTAAGCCGTAAGAACGATTGGCTCATTCATTTCTAAGGATATTACCACAGTCTCAAAAGCAATTCCCTGTGATTTCAAACCCCCGTAGATGGAAAGGAGTCTTTTGTAAATACATATCCCTTCTTGACAAAGAAAAATAATTTCCCTATTATTCTTTCCCCATTGCTTGTTTACGGCTTCTCCTGGTGTCAATCATGAGTGTTTCAGTTGTAGATGCTGAGAACAAAGACAAAACTAGGTGAATTTAGATGTTTGTTTGCAAAGATGTTTGAAGGGATTTATTTTCATCTGGCCATTCAGATAGGATTAAAGGGATTAAGTGGAATAATAAAGGCACATTATAAATGCATATGTTGTTTCTAATTAATAGGTTCAGATATGAATATAAGATATGTCAAATTATTACCGAATAGCCTGTAATTACATTATTTTTAAATAATGGGAAGAAACCCATGAGTCATTAATGAAGAGATGACTTTGGAATGAAGGCAAGCTCATTCTGCAAGTGTAAGGCTGTACAAGACACATTTCCTATTTATACGTACAGTTAATAACATCTATTATGCAGTCTTTGTCCTGGAAGCCTGTGTTTGTTGAGAGAAATACTTTAAACCAGCAGCTAATTACATAGTGCTCGAGTTTCTCTGGCAACATCAAAAGAGACAAAGTCATTTGTGCTTTAATGAACAATTTGAAAGGGAAAAATAAATTCTCAAGTTGAGAACTCTGTGAATTTAAGACAAGGAGAATGTAGGATTAAGAAAATATTAAATTATAACTTACTTTTGGTATATGACAACAAAACTTATAAAGAGAATACAATTTTCTTATTAATTATAAAAAGACTATAGCTTTTGATTTTTGCCTCCAGCATTTGCCCCTTTGAAAACTACTTAGGCTCACTCTAAATGGAAATACCAATTTTTGAAGAAAAATATTCTCTTCAGCTATCTTTACCCAGATTTCTCCCTAAATTCTATGACTACTACATTTAAAAAAACAAAATAAACAAAAACCATAAAGACTCACTTCAAAGAACAGGTAAAAAAGCAAGAGCTTTTAAAAATGTCTTTAAATTTAACTTTTTATTCTGACCAAAACATTTCCAAATTAATAATACAAAATGACCTTTCCATTTCTACATCTGGGTAGTGGAGGGAATTGTAAGAATATCCACTTGGAACTCCTAGGATCAGAGGACATGGTCCTCTACTACAATATATACTGTGAAGTCAAGAGATAGAAGATAGTACTAAATGCCTACCATTTAGTAAAATAAGTAGAAAACCACAAGGAAGTTTCAAGAGGCAGCTAGACTCCAGTCTCCAAGTTCCAGGCTCCAGGCTCCAGGCTCCAGGCTCCAGGCTCCAGGCTCCAG